>VACF01001988.1:0-141723 GCA_006891605.1 Pleurozium schreberi
ATTTTTTTTATAGTACTTTAGAATTAGAATTTTTTTTTTTTTTAAAATTTAAAAAACATGTTTAATGCATACACCTTGAAGAAGAAGGTATCCTAGGAAGGAAAATCATACAAAAAATTTCTAAGTAGGAGAACTAGAAAAGTGCAAAATTTCATGATAATAAATATTTTTATGCTTTAGTTTGAAAAAAATAGAGAAAAAAAATAGAGAAAAATCCAAATTTCAAAAATTTACAAGAACTTGATGATGAAGAGATTTCATCAAAGGATTGGTCTTAAAACCATCTTCAATGTGTAGAAGCGCAAAGGAGCCCTATTAACACATATGAGAGGAAATAAAATAATGATTTTTTAAATTTGGTAGGTGCATGCCCACCTAGTGTGGCAATAGACCATAAAAATTTCAACACTTGATCATAAATTTTGGGTACTTTCTAATACTATAAACCCCTAACTTGCAAAGTGTGACAAATTAACTAAATTTAAATTCAAATATAAAATAATTTTTGAAAACTTATGAAAAAAAAGAAATCTAATTTCTACCAAGTTAGACATCTTCAGTAAAAAATTTAAGTTAATTAGGTTGATACTTCAAAAGTTTAGTGGATGACAACTCTGTCATTCCAAGTGTGACACAAAATCATATCTAGTCTTCCTTTTTTATTTTAAAATTGTACAATAAAAAAATTGCACCAATCATGATGTTTCGCATTATAATATAAACCTATGGAGAAACTTTTAGATTTTTTTAGCATATATTGAATTTGATATGAATTGTTTTATTTTTTCCTTAGAAATTCACAATAATTTCAAAATGTGAAAATGTGAAATACTTACAAGTAGTTTAAGACATGTAATCACTTTTCCAAAAAATAAACTTAAAAATGACATTCATAGGTACTTGCAAATGAAGTTTGAAAAAGTTGTAATAGGCTCGTCTTTTGAGGGTTATGAGTCTATAGACTTTAATTGACGAGGCAATTGTGAACTTACTATAGTGGATTTCGGAGGTGTATGTTGACCAATACCCAATATTGACCCCTACATTGGTTGCCTCAAAAACTTTTTAACTTTCATTTTTTCATAAAATCCCAAATCCTTTCAACTTTGGTTTTATAAATTAATTTAATCTTGAAGGTTCTCATAGGTTCTTCAAAAAAGTTTGAACTTCCTCAACTAAAAAGACAATATAAGTTGAAATTCTACTAATAACTTGAAATTCCATTATTTTTGTTTTGGCTTCATTCCACCATTTTTGTCTTGGCTTCAATTTTAGTCATGGCTTCAAAGGCACTCTATGGTGGCAAAGTGGATTGTATATACCGGTATGTCACCATAAAAACCCCAAAGGTCATACCCATAATTGTCTAAACTAGTTAGAGCCTAAAGGTCGCCACTCAAAATTTTGAATTATATCTACAACTTTTCAAATATTTAAGCAACATCAAAAGTTACTAATTTTTTCTTCCAATTATCCACATCACAAAAATTATGGATGTACAAAAATGATTTATTTCTTAATTACTTTATGAATAGAAATACATCTTTTTCTACAATTATCTTTTTGAAGTTATCTTTTCGAAGGAGCCATTATAAGGAGGTGAAAAGATTTTAGCACAAAAATGATATTCAATATCACCAAATGTCATTTACATTAATTTTCATACTTCACAAACAAATTGTATCCAAATATTATATTCATGGGTAATTAATTCATTCTATTCTTTCTTTTTCAATCAATAGAATGATGTTTACACATCTACAAGTGAATGATACAAACTCAAAAATTTCCTTACTTTTCAATAGCCATCTTTTTTTTTCTATATCGCTCAAGCTTCAATTTTGATACTTTAAAAATCAATTAGTGATCAAAATCAAATTCTAATAGAGTTAATTATAAAGAGTGTGCAGTGAAGAATCACAAACCAAGGTTTGAGAAAAACACAAGATGAACTTTCTGAAGCACACAAACTTGGTCTCATGGAGTTTGGAGTTGTGTTTCTTTCATACTATTCTTTAATTAAACCTTCCATAAAAAATTTGACACCAATTCTATAAACTAGGGTTCACTTCATGATTAACTAACTCCAATGTGATTTATTGCTTTTGGGGAGTATAACCCTAACATCTCCAACTATTTAGTTACAACTAGAAACACATAACCGTCACCCAGAGGCCATTTTCTAGTTGATGAATGAAAGAGCATCTTTTGGTGGAAGACAAAAGTGTAACTATTCAGTTGTTCTCAAAATTAAAGGTGGAAAGAGAAGATCTTCTACTACAGTTTGACTTCCAATGCATTATTTTGGATTTTTTTTCCAAACCAATGATTCCCATGTTATCAAAATTGATGATTTCCACGATTACCGACTCATCATATAACCCCTAAATGCCCAAGGCCTGTTTCCAGCTTCTAGAAATTTGCTCCAAATTGAACAAGAAAACAACATTTTGATAAATTGTATCAATTTTTTTGAATCGTAACCGTTCAAATTTAAACTAGATATGTTAGAGATTACATTGGAAAAGAAAACACAACAATATCACTTATGAGTTGAAAGATTATAATGTTTAACCAAGAGGATGTCAAAACTTCAAAAAAAATTTCAATTCACTTTTTGCATGGTGAATCTAAAAAGTTTGTCAATCAAAATATATGAGGTTATAAGGCCCAGCATGTACATCCCCAATCAATTTACAGCTTCTCAAAATCTACTCCACAATTTTCTTAAATGAATTTCTTATGCAATTTTGTCTCCAAGATCTAGTGTATTTGAGGCTCATTTCCAAGAGCCCTCAACACTAGGAAAAGTGAAGATTACACACGGTGATTCTTGCACATAATCTTGAGTAGAAAAATCATAGTAATTTATTTTCTAGATCATATTTTTGATGCTAAAGCTAGACCTTAATAGGCATCTACCAAAAATACAAACTCCTAAAAATAGCAAATTAGTTAAGTTTTCTTCAACTTCAAAGTTTTGTTAGACACCACATTTAGGTGCCTTGCGCATTTAGGGTTTAAGGGTTAAATTCCTATGGAAGACTACGATCCTCCCACCCCTGGCTACGATCCACCGACATGGCAGCAGAAACTCGAATTTCAGCGTTCCTCCTTCCGCCCATTAGAAAAGCAACCGTACGAAGAGCAATTAGAACCGGCAGACCTCAAGCGGTTCACCGTCCCCTTCGCAAGAAAGTGTTGCGCAGTTCCCTACAAACTTGAAAACCCAAGAATGAAATGGCTGTACGCTCGCTACAGATCAAGGTTGAGAGAATTGAAGTACATTGAAGATTGTTTGGTAGAAGAGATGAACGCTGGGAAGTTGAATCTTCCTGCAAGTCCTCTTCCGTCCCAACCCGGACGCAATCCTTTGTTGTTGTTGTTGCCAGGATCGAACCAATTGCAAAAGAGAAATCATCATTATGATACAGATTTGGGTGGAAGACCGCCGGAGCCGGAAGGGTATTGGCCGACGTGGGAGCAAAGATTAGAAGCGGCAAGGGCGAGTCAAATGGAAGCGATCAGAGAAGTTCATGGGAATCCGGAGTACGAGTGTCCCAAGCCGCGGAGAAAGACGTCTCTGGAGATTCATCTGGAGAAAATAGAGGCAGTCGAGCACAACAACAGCCAAATCCAAGGGCCGCAAAGGAAAAATTGCAGTCACAAAGGCCCCAGGTCAGCCTCAATTATCTTTCTATTCATCTCTCTAAAGTCGTGGCTAGTAATACCCCAACGCCCATGAAAGAATCTCCAGAAGGCCTCCTCATAGACCGCAAACAAGGAAAGCAGGTAAGCATGTTGCAACTCGGAGACTTTCATCGGCACATGCAACGCAAAATGTGCCACCAGCGCCTCAATCACACCAATGACGACCCCTCCCACAACATCCAGAACATAATGTCGCCCTAGAATCACACGAGAACAAGCTGTRGCCAACATCCACAACGCAGATGCACACTTTCCAATGGTGAGCAAGTGATTCTCGACGTGAGGAAGAACCCAATCTCTCGTAAAAGAACTGGACTTCGATCTAAGATTCGGATACCAGTACTGGTGGATCATGGTGTGCCACAASGGTGTGTAAAGCCAGAGGAGCGTCAGCACCATCACCGCACGGGTCGAGTGTCCGCTGGGAAAAGACCAGTGATCCATGGCGACAATCACCAAGTGACCGCGGTTGTATTGGGGTCGCTTCCTGCGCACAATAGATTTGATAGTTCCAACCACGACGAGATCCAACAGCAAGCACACGAAAAGATTCAGAGCAAACATACGAGTTTCGGGGCGTCCTGCCGATGGAGATAACCAGAAGATTGCTGAGGCTGGGAGCCAAAATAGTCCATCTCCTGAAATCAGAAAAGGTTATGACTCAGCTCAAAAAACGAGAGCAACACAGAAGTGGCCTACCGGATCTAGAGGTACTAGAAAAACATAGAATGATAGCTACACTCTTCTTCCGAGAGGCAGAACATATATGATTTCAAGCTGAAATGAAMGTTATCAAGAGGACAGTAATTAAGCTAGTCATGATWTWCAAGTGGTGTAAGCTACAGTAAAGGATATGAAAACCGTTAACGACCTSATCCCGTCTCATATGCTAACCCTTGTGCCACAACTCATATATTCATACACTCGGTTGGCCTTCAATTAGCAAGTTGGGTGTGAACATAACTTGGCAAAAAAAAATCTATGGTCATTGATCTTTTAAWGGAAAATGGRATTTTCTACTGTCACTGATAGTGGTCTCGACAACCTTCCAATTTGAATGACTGCATAAGAAACCATCATACATAGAACGTTTCAAGTTTGATGTGAAGAGGGTTTGGATCCTGTAGCCAGAGTGATCTCTCCACAGTTCTATAAATTTACCAAAATCACACTCCTCGGTATTGGTTAAAATGCTTACAAAGTATCCTGTACCGTATCATGAGTCAGCAATTTTATTAGAGKACCAAAGATAAGTGGACCAAGAGTACTACTTTACCTGAATATTCAAAAAATCGCAGGAAAGAGTAGGTGAAGTCTGTGAGACAGTGCTCGTGCACCCACTTTGAAAATCGTGCGTCAAATGCTACCAATTTAGTAGCCGGGACTGGGGCTTCAGGCAGAGATCTAGGAGTCTCGGCTTCACTTGGTACTGGGGTTTGGTTCCTAGAACGCACCCTTGGACTCTTRACCAGATCCTCCTCACATCTTGCCATTCTCTGATCCGACGGAAACTCACTCTTCCCGTTCTGCGATCTGTCAACAATCTGCAAGCAAATGCACATCATAAGCTGGCTGCAGAATGCTTACAAATCCACAGTCCAACCAGACTTCCATAATGATAGATCAGAGATTGAGCTCACCAATACGAGTGTCAGAGTGCAAGATTTGCATCCTGCAATAGGTGGCAATTCGCAAACGCGACTGAAGACTCYAGCTGAGGGCYACTATTMTTTACCAGAAATTGGRGCTCAGAATTGCGCAGGAATCTAAAAYGGAAAGAATGAAGAGAATCCAGCAATTGAAGTTGCGCAATCTGACGCCCCTCGAATGAGAAAGACAATGAATAGGACTAAGAAGGCAGATTGAAAGTAACAAATTCAGAAGAAAGAGAATACGCATTTCCTTAGGGATTTGACTTCAAATGACTTCTTTTGCTTTTTTAGTAATACCAATTGCTCTAACGGTTTTAGAAATGATGATTTCCTTAGGGATTAGAATCAAATGAAAGATAGGTAAAGAATTTTGATTGTGAAATGAAGGATTTGAAATTCATCTATATTCTAGGTGAATGGCACTTATAGAGGTTGACTTCATAACAAAATGCATTGTCCTTTACGACTCCACAAAGGGTATGGGATAACTTGAAGATGAGAGCTAGACCGCTCATTGCCAAAAAACAAGCACTGAAATTTAAACTTTTTTGCCCTTTTTTGGAACGGCTCTTGTGGTATTAATTTTTATACCTGAGGTTTGAGATTTAAATCTTTATGGTGGACAATTGAGTTGAGAGTCTAGAAATAAATAAATAAATACAAAAAAGCTAAATTTTTATTCTTTAAAAAATTGTTAAGTAGAAGTAAGTACAAGATAGAAGAGAAACCTAAATTATTAATATCTTTAAGATGGAATTAAAATGCACTAAATAAATCCCAATCGTCAAATTTTTCTTAACAAACCAATCACGTGGAATTTTGTTTTTTGAAAAATTGTAAAAATTGCATTCAAAAATGAATCCTATAACTTATTTTTTCATAAAAATGATAAGATTGTCCAAAAAACAAGATTGTCTATACCTTTCTCATACATTTACAAAAAAAATGAAGTCTCTAAAATGTTGTTATAAAAAATTGGTTGCAAGTCCCTGTGACATTACAAAATTTTTTAATTTTTTAAATTTATTTTAGTAAATTTAAAAATAATAATAATAATAATAGTAATAATAATAGTAGTAATAAATTTTTATTGATAATCTGACGAGACACTAATAGTGCCACGTTGGATTTTAAAAAATTAAAAAATTCCATAATATCACCGCGGCCTTTTTGAACTCGCAGCCCTTTTGAGAGCTCATTTTTTGTGATGATAGATCAAAATGGAATGAATCAAATCTTTCTATGTAGGCTAAAATATAATCTATGAGAAATAAAATAAAATAAATAATATAAATACAAAATATAAATTTTTTTCTTGGTTGTCTCCTCTCCCCTATTTTGAGCTATTTGGGCATAACTTTTGTTTCTAGGCACCGATTGAAAAAAATTGATATTCCTACAAAGCTAATCAATTTTTTTATCTTCAAAAAAAGTCTCAAAAAATCAGACCAAAAAATGCGATTGTAAATTCTTACTCAAAATCCCATTTGTCTCCTCAAGAGACAATGGTCCTTTAGGGGTTAAAGTGCTAAAGCCGCTTCATTTAAGGTTTAGAAGCAATAGAATAAACTTAGACCATTAGTTCATCAATCATCAACGCTTTCAAGAAACATTCATGAGGATACCATGAAAAAATTATGGAATTTGTGATGAGAGCAGGGATGGGAACCAAGCTAAAATGGTCTTCAAGAGKCCTCAGAAATCATCTAATGATGACCATGCATTATACATACATGCAACAAGATTTCAAATGATTTGGATAGAATAGAATCATCCAAATTATTTGAAAAAAATAGAATTATCCAAATCATTTTGATAAAATAGAATAAATTAATAAGCCTTTTTTTTAGACGTAGAAAATTTGATAGAAGTCATTTTCAAAAAGAATAAAGACAATTTGAAAAAAATTGAATTTGATTTGATTTTTCAAAGGTGAAGTGTTAAAGCATGAGTAGACCCTTCTCAAAACATTCTCCGAGTGCATTGCCATTATGATAAAAGGATTATGAGATTGTAAGGCCATATTTGTTACATTGGACTTTTGGCAAGTCTCATTTTTATCTTCGACTCAAAGATAAACCGCTTCATCTCTTTACTAGTATTATTTTTATAGATGAGTAACAACAACAACTTTTAGAATTTCATTATAAGATCACTATTTGAGCATTATTTATTTTTAGTTCCAATTACTCTTTTTTTAAATGAATTTCCCAATAACCATCACTTTGCCTCAAAATCTGCAAAAAGTCTCAATTTAATGAATATGGCCTTTTGTGGTAATGGATAGATTAGTGATGCAAATGGGAGTGTTTCCTAGATGTCAAAATTAGATAGATGTTGGTAATGGGTAGTTCTACCTTATATCATGTAGTGTATTTTGTTAATTGTGTTTCAAAGCCATYATGACATTGAATATTATTTTAGTCATTTTGATTAAAACTCATAGAACAAATCTTAACTAGCAAATTTAAAYTCATATTCACTTCAACCTATTAAAAAATCCTAATCTTGAAAATTGTACTACAACTACRAGTTAATTATRAATTACTACACTCMCAATATAATTTCAAATTACCCCATGATCAAATGGTCTAATATAAATATGATATCTTGTCAAGCTTGAAGACTTGATGTTTTCCAACATTCCAAGAACGCAATCATTCAATCTTCCAATCATTCTTTTTGTATAAGGAACAAAGCTTCTAGAATACATAGTTCCATAGAATCTCTACCTTCATGGCAACATCACACCAATGCGTGTCAAGACATGATGTTGAATCTAACTTAATTTTTGAATTTTGGGTTTCTCAAACACTCATTGCCTTTGAGGACAACCAATTCTTTAAAAAAAAAAAAATAGGGCTTTTTCTACAAACTAGCCAAGGGGCAAGATATTGAGAATCTTCTTGAGTTTTGACATCATTTCTTTGTTCTTCAACCCATTTTTTTGGATGYACCTTGAAGATTCATTTGAATGGTTTGAAGTACCTCATCTTTTTCTCATGATTAAACGACATGGGTCACATTTGGAATTAGAAAACGTTGTACTCAAACATCCAACATCAAGTCTTGACGCCCAACTAGTAGTGCAATGAGTAATGGTGGCAATGATTGAATCCTTGGAAATATGAAACATTCTTGTTCTTTTTTTTCTTTTCTGCAGTAGCAACTGAAGAAGTTAACATAGTAAGTTAGTACGGCCACGCCCCAAAGGACTCACASGCTTTCTCTTTTGCTTTTTTCAAACTCTGACAGCCAGGATTGTGTTCTAAAGTGAACCCAGCATGATCGGAGTGCATGACCGCTAGGATAGGAGGTCCTCTAATGGACCATCTAAGAGCTGGGACTGAATTTTGGGGAGGTAAAAAATCTTGAAATATTTTTCAGTAAATTTTCTTAGAAAGACAAGTGAAATTGACATCTCACTGAAGTCGTTTCATATTTTTTGGAGCTTTGTGGAATTAGTTATAAAATTTTGAAATTCAAGTAGCATACATTCAAAGAATGTCATACATTCAAAGGATGTTATAGAGTAGGAGGTTCTAAAAGTGAGCACACTCTTAAATGGAGCACCTTCTTGAATGTAAATAGTTTTTAGGAGGTGCTCCATTTTAGAGTCCTAGGACATTCAGTTTCTCAATTTGGACAAACAACCAAGAGTGCATGTTATAGTAGAACCTCTCTAAGTGGCTCGTCTATAAGCCAATAAACCTCTATAAACCAATGTTGTCAGACCAGTCCTGGATTGGGCCACATTAGAAAGATTGTGACTAAATTTGACCCTCTCTTAGCCAATACACCTTTCTAAACCAATATGTGAGATCCGTCTAGGGCCTATTGAGTAAAGCCGTAAAGGAGGTTCTATTTCAATGCAAATTACAATGCTAACTGAAGAAGGGATGTGGGTGCAAATCTCTAGGTTTCATGTTGTTGGCTATGAAATTTGTAGGTAGGCGGAAGGTCGGAGGTCCATAAAGTGTTTATAAAGAGACAAAACTTGAATTTGGGGAGGCGAAACTTCTTGAAATATTTTTCATAAATTTTCCTTGAAAGACAAATGGAATTGGCATCTAATCCACATTCTTTCCTATTTTTTTGGAGCTTTATGGAATTAATTATGAATTTTTGAAGTTGAAAAGGCATAAGGCTCTAAAATTGCCCACCCCATCCTCAAATGTACACTATTTGTACATTTTCTAGTAAAACAAAAAAAAGAACAATGTACAAATAATATGTATTCAAAGAGGTGGGCAGTTTTAGAGCGTAAGCACTTTTAGAAACTCCTACATTATTAGCAGTGCTCTGTCGGCCTTGTCAATCAATCCCAATCATATGTATAAAATATAACCCACATAGAATTTTGGTTGCAACAATTCATTTTAGGATTAAGGTAGGAGGTCACACTCAAGCTCTAAAGTGCGAAGGCTCTAAAACTATCCACCTCTTCAAATGTACACTACTGGTACATGTTGTTTTTCCAAAGCTTTCAACAATGTGCAGACAATGTAGATTTTAGGAGGTGGGCAGTTTTAGAGACTTATGCCATTTCAACTTTGAATTTTCATAGCTAATTCCACAAAGCTCCCCAAAACATGAAACGAATTAGACTAGATGCAAATTCTTCTTGTTTTTCAAGGAAAACTTCCTAAAAATTATTCAAGAAGATTTACCTCCCCATAATTCAATTTCAGCTTTTAAACGAGCAATTTATAAACCTCCTACCTTAAATATCATCATATTCTACAAAGATTTTGGTTTAGCTCTAGAATGGTTAAAATACTCAAAAGAATTGTTTAGGTACCCTAAGGTCATTGTCAACATTGTCAAAAAAAATTATATGTAAAATGTAAGTATAAATGGGAAAGAAAAGTACGATASCTAGTTAGTTAATAAAGCCATTRTAAGAAGTCATTGACCAAGTGCCACTATGTGCATGGGTAACTTGACATGAGTAACTTGTGTTCCTTCCAACAATGAGCAAGTTTACCGTTAAGGTGCCCTTGATTGTGTTTGTTTACATTTGAGTATATGATGTTTAAGCTAGGGTTGAAGATTGCCTTAGCCAAATTGGGGTCCATAGTTGGAATGTTGATCAATGTTGTAATGTTGATACACTATAAGAAACTTGCGGCAATTTCATCCAAGACTTTGAATCAAAACATCGTAACCAATAGAAATAACCAACATATATCAATTCATTTCCATGCTTTTTGAGGCCTATGGAAAATTGTTTCAAAGTTGTTCTCCTTGTTGTGAATAACTGTATTGTGAAAAATATCATATAATTTTTAGATTTAATAGAAAATTTCAAAATTCATTAAAATTTTAAACATTTAACTAAAATATTAAAAAACTAAATTAAACATTTAAAAATAATAATATTYAAAAAATAATCAAATAAYATTYTCTAATGTGGCAATCTCTTGACAATGCCATATTGCTAGTTTTGACAAATTTTCTTAGTCCAAGAACTCTAGAAAATTCATGGTTTTGTATAGGTCTCAAAAAAACATCTAAATCTATAAGATTCATATGTAAATGACATGCTAAGTTTATTAAAATCGTAATAATTTGAATTGAAGAAAAAGTTTGAAAATTATAGAAGCTGAAAATATGGGAAAACTATCACTTTGTGACAGCATTTTCACTACTTCGTAGCTTGAAAACATCCATTGGTGCAATACAATGTCAATTTGTATTCTCGCATGGTTTTTTTTACTACAAATGGTCCTTCAAACAATTTCATGTTGAAAATTTGATGCTTTATATTTTCGGAAGTCTGGTTTTTATTTTTGAAAGGATTCTAATGCATTGTATTACATAGATTATGCAATCTTAGACCATACKCCTTTATCTTGTGATGAGTTCCTCTTTTCATGAATCTATGTTATAATTACAAAACTTGATTGATCACCAAATGTGCTCCATAAATAGTCAATTGACCAATCACCAAGAGCGGCATATATTGGATAAAGTTCACTAAACCTGCGATGAACAATGATTTCAAGGGCCATCCAACATTGTTTGACTCTCTAGCTAGGATTTTTGCATGAGAAATATTGTGAGGGACCCATAGCACTTGTCATGCAAGTTAGGCGTGTGTCACACTCTTGGTGATCGAGTGTCAATGCATGTGCTCCTCCAACGTCACTCGAATTTGCGGTGATATTCAAGGGCCATGATTCAATGGCTTCACTCACTAAGATTCACTCCCGTGCGAAAAATATTGTGAGGGACCTAAAGCACTTGTCATGCGCTCCAAGTTCGACACATGTTGAATCCTTGACGAGTGCCRGTGGAGATGCTCTAATCATTACAACGTCGCTTGAACTCCTACCCTCGAATATTTTGGAATGAATGGGAGGCTTTGTCCCCACTTTGGAGTCAACCTAAAGTGACCATGCTTGTTGCAAGTTGCTTGAAGTACTAGAGAAAATCATGGGACTGATCAAATTTCCCCCGGTCCCCCAATCATCATGAGTTACCATATTTTCCTCTGCAGATCCAATATGGAATTATCCCGCGATGGCCGTCAATTTTTATCATATACATGCCCTGGTTTCAAATCTCAATCTTTGCGTCAAAAAAGTTAGAAACTTCGACGGAAACTATCTTCTCCTGCATTGATGAATGGCAAGAGAATGATATTCTACTGTTTTCTGCACATGCTAAAAGCTCTGTCCCAGATATGAATCACAGTTTCTTGTGGACATGAGAATGAGTCGCACATTCCGTTTGATTTGTTTCAAAAAAGAAAAGAAAAAGAATGAGTTGCATGTTGGATGCCTGGGACTAAGGTAGGAGATCCTAAAATGGAACAGGTTCTAAAACAGAACAAGCTTTTAGAGGTACATTTTGCACTCTCCAATGTACAAGTAATCTACATTTGAGGAGGTGGTTGATTTTAGTACCCCACTGAAATGAACTTTTTTTTCAACTTCAAAAGTTCATAATTAATTCTACAAAGCTTCAAAAAATATGAAACAACTTGGGTTAGATGCGAATTCCTCTTGTGTTTCAAGAAAAATTTACTGAAAAATATTTCAAGAAGGTCCACCTCCCCCATAATTCAGTATCAGTTCTTAGATGGGTCTTAGATGGGTGCTTTCTGGACCTCCTACCTTACTTTAAAGGTGAGTTGCGTGCAAGGTGTTTTTTGCCCACTACTCTCCAAATTCTATAGCCTGGGGGGGTCTAAAGTGTGAAGCCTGCACGTGGAAAAAGCCATGCACATGGATCACATAATACATACCATTTGAAACCACGACTGCAAGGATTCAGTTCAATGCGGTTTGATACCATTCGGAGGAGGTTCATTCCCCATTTGACTCAGATGACAAAATACTAAGGTAGTATGCTAAGGTAGTATGCTAAGGTAGTATGCTAAGGTAGTATGCTAAGGTAGTATGCTAAGGTAGTAAGCTAAGGTAGTAGGCTAAGGTGGTATGCTAAGGTAGTAAGGTAGTAGGCTAAGGTGGTATGCTAAGGTAGTATGCTTTAGAAACGGCCATTTTAAGGGCTAAGTTTGCCTTTTTCATAGGATTCTGTGGGCAAAAGTATTTTTAGTTCATTTTTCGGAGAAAGAAAAATGGATGTGGAACTTAACACAAGTGGTTTCATACTTTCCTAAAGTTTTTTGAGTTTCATATGAATCATCAAAGATTTGGGGCATAGGCACCTATTTGTGACCATAGGTACCTGAAAATCCGTCCACTTGCAACTTGTAAAGAGATGGGAGGAAATGAAAGACAATGATTGGATCTTGTAATAAGTAAAATAATTTTTTTTCTTGATTCACTCAATGGTTAATATAGTCCATTTTCAAATCACCTCATATCCATTCTATAGCTACTTATAGGGACAATTTCAAGAAGATAGATGTTTTATAGCACACTACTACATGAGTTTGTACCTTGTCATTGAAATGGAACCCGTCATCATACTAAAATTGCATGAAGTTTAGAATTAAACACATAGAAATGTTGCACCTTCAACAAACTACATAAGCCTTGAAAGCTCAAGGGGCATTCTGAAAGTCAAACCTAAATTCTCACATACTTCATGATTTTAAGTGTTCAAAAGTTTAATTATGTTAAAGTAGCTCCTATAATCTACTTTCTATTTCATATTAAATTTTTTCAAAATTGCTAAAATTGTAGTTTTTGTGACACTTAGAACGTAGCATCTTGAAAGCTCAAAATACACAAAGAGACTATTGTATTAGAGAGTGCCTTAAAGGATCTTCTACGGTCCTTCAAATGGTTGCCAAGAGTGCAACAATTCGAAGGTCTCATAGGTTTTGCTAAGAAATTAGACCTCCTCCCCCTAACTTTATTAGGTGCACCACTCTAACGGGTCTAATGAATTATAATTACTTCTGCGCTATGTGGGGTCTCTTTAGCAAGGCGTTCAAAAGGAAAGACAAGACAAAATATTGCCATAAGTATGTTGACTCTCTTTTGCTACATGGTTGGTCCCCTTGCCTTTGTTTGTTTCTTTTTTGTGGAATGCGGTGTTGTAGGCTTGAGTTGCACCACACAATTTCTCAAGCATGCCTTGAACGCCAATGAATTTGGAGGGCAACTTTTTGTTAGTTTGGAGGGTCAAAATTGAAAGGATGACAACAATGGACCAGAAAAATTGGTATTTCGTTCAAATTAGCAAGGTGGAATTGGGGTAAAAGAAGGTTGCATTTTGAAAACAAAGGATGTCAAATTGGAAATAATTTGATTTTTCCTACAGATAATAATTAGTAACCAATATCTAGGTGGAATGAGATACCTAAATGAGGTGGATAAGGTACCTATTTGAGAGGGTAGGTATTGACATAGGGGGCAAAATGATTGACAAGAACAGTGTTGTGCAATGATCATCAACTTGATGCATTGTCCTAAATTGCTTGACTCATACAAAATTGACAAATACGAAGAACAAAAAATTAAAAAATGGCCTTGTTCAACAACAAAGGAAGCAAACAAAAGTTTTGACAATTGGAAACCACATAGAGCAAGGTCACTTTACAGTTTTAAAGTGAGGCAATTTGCATCCATTGACCAAATCGAGCATGAATATTTTGACCATGAACACCTAGAGAAATCTCACCCAATGCAAAAAGGATCACCTAAACCTAAACATATAAGGGTTGCAAAAGAAGTTCCAAAATTCAAAGAACTCTATACAAAGTCAAAAGTCAATAACCCTTCAACGTAAAGCTTGTGTATTTTGTGTCCAATGGATGACAAAGCATCTTCTTGTTGGAGGGGATAGAAGTGCAACTATTCATCCTTGGACTGTTGTGTGAAAAGGCAAGATCTCCTAGACTCCCTTGTGACTTCCAATGAGTGCTTTTGGATCATTTTCCTTCCACCCGTGATTTTTTTCCCACTTCCCACTGACAGTATCCAAAATGGATGATTTCCACGGTCACCAGTCCTTCCGTCCTTTACGGGTCAACTCTCGTGGCATGGCATGGAATAGTGAAATCCAGGGTCCAGGGGTAATGTATTGTACTGTACCGTAGAGGAAATTTTGTGGGTGTGGAAACCTATACTCCTAATTCTGCCGGCAGGGCGGAGGTCCAGGTCCAGGTACTTGGGTTGCACCAGGTTCATCTCTTGACCTGCAAAGGGGCCAGATGATTGATGCTCCAAATGAGGTAGGTACTACTGTATATGAACCGAAGAAGATCCCCATTAATGCATGAACGAATGAATGAACTGTCCACTCCTTCAAATATCACGGGATTCAGTCCCATTGTCCCAAAATGGATCTGAAGGGACAAAGCCGTGAACCAGATCCCCAGTACCGAAAAACCTTGATTCAATGGCGAGGGTGTCGTCGTTTACCGACATTCAAGAACGAGATTCCTTTACCACAACCAGCAACGTATCTCTATTCGAAATCACACAGCCACGAAATTGGTTTCTCTATTCAGACCGTGGTCCAACCCAACCTGACTATGGCCAACGACTTCTGCCTGATCTCCAAACCGACCACTTCATCCTCAAACCGACAATTCCTGCAAGAATCGAGCCCTCTCAATGAATTGAAACAGTCTCGAAGCTCGCTCGCCAAATATCCGAGTGCCACATAGTCAGTAACTCACTCATTGCAGCGCCAAGATAGAATTACCACAAACCAACGAGCGATCAGTATATGACGCGAACCCAACAGTTACGATCACCGGAAAGCTAGCACAGACCCAATAGCTAGCACGTTCCACACAATCAGAGAACTGTCTGCACGGCTAACGAACTCCAAAGCGAAGCAGCCCAACTGAAGCACGCAAGTACTCCGGCGGCCGATACCCCATCTCTCCGAGCGCCCGAAGAGCTGAGGCGAGCATCGTGCAACCGTGTATGCACCACCGTAACGTTCGGCTAGCTAGCGAGTAACTTAACGAAGCAGCAATGACCGCAAATATTCCAAGACAAGCTCGCACTACAGACGCACTGCACCGAGCGCGCGCGTGCTTCGATTCCAAGCATGCACGATTGGGCGCCAAGTTGCTAGAAAGTTACGTCAGGGCATGGACTGTCTGGCATGGCATGGCTAGCTAGGCCAGGTGAGCGAGGGTGGAATTGAGAGAGAGCAAGCGCGGAGGGAATATATAGCTAGATAGAAAGCTACGTGCAGAAAAAGCTAGGTAGGCGCTGGAGAATTGATGAATCTGTACATGGATTGGGACCCAGGCCGGGCGCTTGCGCTTGCTTGCTCGCTCTGTTCAGCTTAATTAAGTGTAGTTGTGGCGGTTGGGGGCAGCAGGCACGACGGCCGAAAGGAGCAAGGCCGTGCCTGGACTCCTGGAGGCGGGGCCGGACGTGCCGGCCCCTGGAAATGGAAACGAACCGGCGGCTTCGGGCCGCGGCCCAGACCAGAATAGCAAGCGCATGCACCTGCCTGAGGGCAACTGAAATGCCAATCACGCAACAGAAATTCCCTGGCGAATTCCCTTCCCCGGACCGACCGACATCCGCCTGGGGCTTCGAAACGGCGAACCAGTGGCGAACGAACTCAACTGACGTACTTACTTACTGCAGCCCTAATCACTTAATAAGCCTGGCTTAATATTCTATTATGTTAAGTACACAGTGCCACGCCCATAACATTCAGTAGCTTGAAGAGAGTCCGCCTTTCCTTTTCTTCAAGCGTCATCCATCCATCCAAGTCTGGAGTAACAAGTAGGAGGTAACGTCAACCTAATGGACTCATTTGTCAGGTCACCAAGCTCTCATTTGTCAGTTCTCCATGAAAGGAAATTTGACTTGCTACCAAGCCCTAGAAGTCTTTTAGAGCTGATGTAGGCTATGTGGCACTGTTTTGTAAAACAAAATTGGCCCCTCCCAGCTTGCCACTTGGATGGGAACGAAATCCATCCAGGGTAGCCTCCTCGTAATGTACTACTAAGTTATTGATGCATGTGCAAGGGACTAAGCCTAATTGAAAGTTAATGCATTTGAAATTTACCAAATCAAAGCCATCAATGAAAGATGAATTGCAATGTCTGCATTGTGCTGGATGTCAGTCCATTAGTTAATTTTTAGGTGTCAGACTATTCATTTCTCGACCTTGTTCTCCACTTCTCCAAATTTTGACAAGTGTATACTTAGCTACTGATGGGTGTGGAATATTCCACACTATTCTGTCCAAGGGAAGGCAGTCCCCCTCTCTGCTACAGAATGTTATGGTTGTCACATTGCAAGTCTGCAACTGAAATATGGTCATGTTTTCATCCATAATGTTTAATCCTATTTTGTAAGATTTCAGTCAACTATTCGGTCCACATTCTCCTAACTTCAATGTTGGATTAGGGGTAGTTGCACCTCCTCCGAGAAGCAAAATTTTATGAAGTCGGAGAAAATTGGCGAGAGAAAAGAGGAGCCATTCCGCGTGGAGGAGGTATGACACCCCTTTATACTCTTTGGAGCAATTCTCAGATAATGCATTACATGCAAAGCTGGATGGGAGTTATGCAAGTCACATACAACCAGTCAACCAACACCCAACGAAACTGAATACTCCTCTTAGTGGGGAACCAATTTCTTCACCTCGTGAGGAGAAGAAATGGCACCCTCAATTCTCAGGGAATTCTGAGTTCTGAAATCTCCTCTTTTGGGGAACCAATTTCTTCACCTCATGAGGAGAAGAAATGGCGCTCTCAATTCTCAGGGAATTCTGAATCCTGAAACCACCGACAGCCCACCACAACGCATCACGTCTCAATTCTCCAAGAATAGAACTCAAGTTGACGAAGGCACGTGACTCCCCCTAATTGCAACAAATCTGTGCTACTTCGTTATTGATTAAGCAAGGGTCTGCTTTGCTGACTGACTCCGCTCCTCCCCGTCACCACAGGAAGAACAATGGTACGGTGCACGGAGGACAGTTTTCCAAATATGACACTGATGAAGAATCAGGGCCACTTTATATTAAGTTAAAGGGCCTGGAAGCGGTGGCTCAATTTAACATAAGGTAGAGTTTGCTCTTAACCCCTAAAGGTCATTGATTATGCTTTCACCAAAAATGCTCCAAAACTGCCATTTCTAGTGCAAGTACAAAATTTTAGAAAAAAAACATTTTTGGGCAAATGTAACCGTAGGATCTTGTATCAAAATACTTTGGGAAGATGTGGAAAAAATTTCAGATTTTTTCACCATGTGGATTGCAAGATATCTGCGTTTAAAGTGACAACAATCCTTTTTTGAGCCCTGCGAAAATCCGGGCAGCTGCATTTCAAAAGGCCACATTTGTATGAAAAAATGTCCAAAATGGTTGTTACTCTTTGGATTCATTCTTTAGGGCAAGTTGGAAACACTCTTGAAAATTTTCAATTTATTTGGAATTGTTCAACATGTAGGAAAAAAATAGTAAGTAGAAAGAAGTAGAGAATGATTCAAAATACTAAATTGTTAACAATTTATTTATGAAATTGAAAATTACCAATCCCAATGGTTGAAATGTTGTAATAAACAATCCACACCCAATATTTTGATTTCTTTTCAAAATTATTGAAAAATGAGTTGAATAAAGGACTTCAAAGTATATTTTAGTGTAGAGATTCCATGATTGCCTGCAAACAAAAACTCTTCATAACTTTTGACTCGTTGATTGAAATGGAGTAATTCAAAGCTTCTGATGTACTTATAGTTGTAGATAATCATTTTCAAATTTTTAATTTTGAAAAAAGTCATTTTTTTAGACCTGCTTAGGCTGCCCCCCGACCATTGAAAATTACATATCATGCAATAACTTTTTAACAGTGTAGTCAAATGTTATGAAAATTGTTGAGCCTTAAAGCTACTCTTTGGACACAATTTGTGAAAAAATTTCAAAGAAAAACAATAAAAACTCCATCCGTAGTGAGTTGCCTAAAATTGCTATGTTGCCAAATAAAGCAGTTTGGTCCTTTAGGGGTTAAAGCGCCCATGCTCTAAAAGCAATGATACAGAGGAACATATCATGATATAGAGGAACATTTTGCTTTATTTAATGTACCAACAATGTACATTTCAGGAGGTAGTCGCTTTGCAACCACCTCATTGACCACTACATTGCAACTTCAAAAATTTGTAACTAACTTGTAATTTGAAGGTCTGGAAAATATGAAATGACTTGGGTTAAATGCCAATTCTTTTTTTCTTCCTATGAAAATTTACTAAAAATTGTTTTGAGTTTAGCTTCCCTGAAAATGAAATTAGCTCTTAAATGGTCGCTTTAAGAGCAGTTACTTAGTTCTATCAAAACCCAAGCAGTAAGACACACAGCACAGAAACGTAAGTTACTTGGATCCCCTGGCAGGGGACAATGAGTGACTAAGGTAAACTACTCTTAAAGCGACCATTTAAGAGCTAATTGCATTTTCAAGGAAGCTAAACTCCTCAAAACGATTCTTAGTAAATTTTTATAGGAAGAAAAAAGGAATTGACATTTAACCCAAGTCGTTTCATATTTTCCGGACCTTCAAGGAATTAGTTAGAATTTTTGAAGTTGTAATGCAATGTTCACTAAAAGCGAACACCTCCTAAAATGTACACTACTGGTACACTGAAGAAAGCAAAATGTACCTCTGTATCACGATCACTTTTAAAGCATGGGCGCCTGAAGAGCAGGCTCCCTTACAGGTTTCCTTTTCTCAACTTAAAAGAATTATTTTTAAAAATTTAAAATGTGAATGATCAACCCATCATTTCCTAGTATTGCTGCTTTCTTAATTCCCATGATCAATTTCCAAGTAATAAGTTAGTCTTTGGAAAAAAAATTCTACTCTTGTCTTTGGCCAAGTCACTCCTCGTGTGCCACAGGGCCTAAATGAGAACATTCTCCTAGGGACGGGTGCCTTTGTCCTCTTGACTTACAGAGGGTCCCCCATTCGGAAGCACTCGTGGCAAGTCCTCTCCTCTTCTCCATTATATTTTGAAGGGCCACTATGGTCATTATGGCCATCCATGTCAAGAGACGCCGAGTGACCAAACTTTGTTGAGAGTTCAAAGAAATAGGTTAAAAATAGGTATATACTATAAAAATGGAGATTTCAAGTAGTCATAGTGTGCAGGTTTTTTCACATCTTTTCAAACCAATGCACTACAAGATCCTATATTTAAATGTGTCAAAAAAAATTCTTTCTAAAATTTGACTCTTATATTAGAAATGGTAGTTTTAAAGAGTTTTTTTTTGTGAAAATGTACATTTGACAAAGAACTTTAGGGGGTAATATTCCTTCAAGGAACATTTTTGTAACTATTAATGTCTATTTTATCTTGGTAATACGTTTGGCTATAAGAACAAATGAAAAATATATAAAAATAAAAATTGTTTGCTAGATGAGGCCAACATTTTCATCTACATGTGTCACATTTAGCATAATAGACATACCATAAATGACCATTGAGGGCTAATGTAGTGATATGCACCCAACTTGTCAAGCCTATCACTATACTCTTATCTATGATGTCTTAATCTGTTCTCGCTACAATGTCTCCCTTCCCATGTCATCTCGAGAGTTTATGCACTTATGCAAATTCTGAATTGATTGCAATGGAAATCTTCTAGAATTTATAGTGGCCTTCTTTTAAGATTTGAGTAATTAGTGAGTTGGTTGCTTCATTATGAAGATGCTCCAAATTTTGAGTCTATTTTGTTGGCATTTCATTTCATTTATAAGCGTTACAAACCTAAAGTTCCAATTGTACTGTTTAAGGTTTACATTTGAGTAATTATAGTTTGGAGTGAATTAGGAACTTGATCAAGGAGGGTAGTAGTTTATGATTGAATTGCTCATAGCCATTCTTTAGATGATCAAGGGAAATTAGTCATGCAGAGATGAAGCCTTGCCTAATCAAATTTAAAGTTTTATTGACACTTTCTTGTTTCTTTGCCTCCATTCTTTATATTTATTTTTTGTTTTTATGATTTCAACACTGCAATTGCTATTAAATTTACACAACGCAATTGCTATTTGCTTTAAATTTCTATTTCTCTTAGCAAGTTGCATATTGGTTAGAATGATGGGCACATGAAATTGCCCAAGAAATACAAAATGAAGTATTTTCTTTATAGTTATAATTCTTTATGTAAGGGTAATCATGTGTTTTGTTTGAGTGGCAATGGAAAGGCTTCAACTAACCTATATGAGGGCATGGAGTTGGATTTAGCCATGATTCCCATTTAAGAAAAAGAATTATAGGATAAGGATGTTGTTCACTATGCCAAAGCAACTTTAATTTGATTGTCTTCTAATCATTTGTGTGATTCTAAGATACCTACAATAAAAGCTAAAGTAGTTATATTGGAGGTGGAAAGAAAAAATGCCATGTGTTTATAGACAAGCAATTCACGTTTTGAAACATCTAATGAGCCAAAGTTTCCTTGGTCAAAGTTGCACGAGGGATACGGGCAATTCCAATGCCAATGCTAGTAGTGCAAAAATGTCCTCCATACTTAAAACAATATCACAGATTGGGATGAAAACTAATATATGAGTTTTTGACAAATCAATCTAGGCTGTCAAAAAGTTTCAAAACATTTGGAGTGACTTTTCATAATTATACTAGGTTGAAGTTATGTGATCACCCATTAGGATTTTTGTTTTGTAATTTTCTGCCTAATTTGAGGGGTATTTTGCTGTTTTTCACAAGTTGTTTGTGGTTTTTGGTGTCCAATTTGGTGGTTGTGACAAGATGATTATTCCAAATTGGAGTCTTGTTGTTAGTGTCAATTAGCTAGGTGTTGGGCCAATTAAATTGATTCAGAATTTCTAATTTGTAGTCAATTAGTCAGCCAAGTCAGAATTTTGTGTCAGGGTCCTTGAGGGGTGTTTGCTGCCAAGTTAGGCTTTGAGCCTAGTTGGAGTGTCAAGTCCAAGTCGGAAGATGCGGGTTGTTGCCCGGTTGGAATTCATGGCAGTGTTGGTGGCAGTTTGTTTGCGATTCCAAATTGGTGGTTTTCTTATGCGGTTAGGTTGTGTCTCTCAAGTTGTTAACGGCCACTCTCGTTCCTATTTGGGTTGCGTTTTCAGTCATTCTTCTTTACCATCTGTTGAGTGAAGTCTAGTCGTGTCTGAGCCAGTTTGGTTGCGTTTTCAATCATTCTTCTTTATCGTCTATTGAGTGAAGTCCAATCGTGTCCGAGCCAGTTGTGATGTGTATTTGATGTTTTTATTTTCAAGTGGGTGATACTTGGTGTGTGTGTATTACCAAGTCTGGTGCTTAGTGATTGAGTGCAGAAGTTATGCTTGTGGTATCATGAACATGGTACATGTTCTAATTGTGTTTAATTGAAGTTGTATGTGATGGATATGTGATGTCTAATTTGGAGATGTTTTATAGAATGGTGGTGAAATGATGAAGTTGGTGGAAAGAAATTTTGGGTTTTTAATGTTGAGATGTATGATTCCAAATAAAAAATGACAATAGAGTGAGGGAGTGAAGTGGATGATTGTAGTGTTGGAGTGGATCCAATTAGTTTTAGAAAAATACAAACATAAAAATATGTAACTGTGATCTGTCACCATTAAGCATAATATAAAAAGGAGTATTTGCCAAATGGGTGTTCAGTTGATGTTGGTGCTATGATTTAATCGGTTTTGAGTTAATTTGTTTGAATGGGTGGTCATACTCCAAGTTGGAGTTAAAGATGATCTGATTGTATGTTATTGAATAAGGTGCTCGATTTGATGAGTATTTGTCAATTGATTTAAGTCCTCTATCCAAATTGATAGTCTGAGCGTCGTTGTAGGTTATATTTTTGACTATGGTATTCCAATTCCAATTATTGAATTTGAGTCAAGATATTTGATTTTGAATATAGTTTCTATTAGCATAGATTTCCTACTTGATTGTCTCCTTTTGAATGAACTTATTATACTAATAGGGTCATTTCCAATTCCGTCATTATCCTCCCATACAATTTGTTGTCTAAGTACTTTGGAGAAGCTATCTGTAAGCTCCCACTATGCATTGAAAAGTGGCAGTCACAGGTTTTGCATTAATTAACAACCCCCCCTCCCTGCTAAAAAACAAGAACAGTTGATTTTTTTGTAAAAAAAAGTACAACCCCCCTCACAACCGTTGATCTCAAAAAAATTTGAATACGGATACAGATATGGGATTGGGTACTAATACGGTACTGATACAATACTGATACGATACTAATATGATACTAATACGGGTACTGATACGGATATGGATATGTATTGGAGTATATACGTAAATTGATATGGTACAAATACAAGTGCAATATGGGATATATCCCATATTGTTTGCACTCCCACCCACCCCTAAAAATTACAAGAAGGGGAGGGTGACAGAGGGCGGGTGAGGAGTGGAAAAAAAAATTAATTTAAAATTTTTTAATTTTTAATTCAACCCCTCTCAAAAAAAAATTAAAATTAAAATTTTTGAAAGGGGCTCACAACTACCCGCCTTGTAAAAAAACTTTGGGCAATGTAATTTTTGATCTCATAGCTTGATAGGAAAATGACTTCTTGCTAAGGATGTGCATGTCTATGCTTTGTGTCATATATATATTCATTCAAAATTGACTTTGTACAAACCTGCATAAATTTTTTGTTTTTGATGAATACACACTCTGTCTTTTAAATGTTGATATGGCATTTGGGTTGAAAAATCTCTTTCATAGAAAGTTGTGTTGCCTAGAGTTGGAAGTCCAACTTGCCCAATTTGGTCACATGAGAAGATGTTTCAACATAGTCTATGATGGAAGAATAAACAACCCAAGCTTGGTTCTTAGGGTATGCAATTCTTGTATCATATACAGGGGTCATCGTCATTAAAACAGCTCAGAGGATGGCTTTTGTTTTAATTATGTCAAATTAAAATGGCCAAAAAGCTAGGTGAAGACCAAATTAAAAGAAAAATAAATGTAGAAAGCGCTAAATTGCATACATTTTAGAAAAAAACCTCACAATATATATGAAGAATTGGAAAACCTATGCTTGGTTTCTAAAAATGCATACAAAAAATTCCCCTCTTGTTAAAATAAATTTTGATGCCTTTTTGACAACAATTTAGCCTAGAGGCCATTTCAATGTCATTTTTTCAATTACTTTTATAGGAAGTTGGCACCATATCTTGATAGTGTTTCAATGTAAAGTGAGCATTGTCATCCTCACATTATTGTTAGGCCATTTTACCAACACTTTGGTGTACACTATCTCAATGTCAATTTGATGATAGTTTGAGGGTTAGAATAATGCCATTTTGGACATGCACCATTTTCATGTTATTTTGAGGCGCTTTCTTAGTTTGTACATAACATTCAGTAGCGTGCTTTCGCACTACCTTGGCTTAGGGTAGATGGTGTGGAATATACCACACCCAACAACCTCCAATTCCCTCATCAGTAGCTAATTGGACATGTGGACGATGCAGAGGATGTGGGATGTGGAATATTCCACACCATCATTGTAGAGACTATTGAATGTTATGTACTCCTGAGCTTCTCCGATCACCATTTGCCTTTGGCAAACCTCAGCGACCTTGATGCAGGTAAGGTAGTCTGTCCTTAAAGCGCCCATGCTCTAAAAGCCATCATGATACAGAGGTACATTTTGCTTTCTTCAATGTACCAGCAATGTGCATTTCGAGAGGTGGTCGCTTTTAGTGACCACTGCATTACAACTTCAAAAATTTGTAATTAATTCCTTGAAGGTCCGAAAAATATGAAACAACTTGGGTTAGATGCCAATTCCTTTTTTCTTCCTATGAAAATTTACTGAGAATTGTTTCAAGGAATTTAGCTTGCCTGAAAACGCAATCAGCTCTTAAATGGTCGCTTTAAGAGCAGTCTACCTTATGGCAATTCGCAATCTCGGTACTAACTTCGTCTTTTTGATAGCCTTTTTGATAGCCTTCTCGCCGCTTTTGGTCACTCTTTCGAATGCAGAATTGAATTGCAGATTTTGTTATTGAAATGGGGCTCACAAGCGTATACTGGTAATCTCTCTTCGCAGTGATGTAAAGTATTGCTGCGTCTCGAAGGAGCTCAAGACGATCCAATGGGGACTGCGGTGTCGTGGTTGGGGATCAACGGCTTGAAGTTGGGGTGCTTCGTCGTCTTCTTGTTGCTGCAGGCACCGAATCTCAGCGCTTCTTCAACTCAAAATCGTTGTGTAGGAGGCAATTTAAGATTGAAACAATGCAGAAGTGTAAGCTTCTATTTGTCTTTTCTTTTCTCTTCAATACATACTATGAACAGTTTTTTCTGGTTGGGGATCAACGTCTTCCTTGAACACAATTTAGTTCCTGAATCTCTGCTCCCAGTTGTGAATTTTTCACCCCGTCAATTGAACCTTGTTGTGTAGTGGAGGCGAATTGAGATTGAAACAATGCTTGTACATGGTGTAAAATTCTGATTAGGAAACGCTCTGAGCTGAATAGATTGGCACGCGTGTAATATATGTCGGAATTCAATCTCCTGGTAAGGAACACGATGAATTTCAAAATATTTTAATCACTCTACACCTGTGAAGATACAAGAGCAGAGCATAGACTTCAACGTCTGTGGGGCAGGGTGTGGGACTGACCAAAGAATATGCTTATGAGATCTGCACAACTTCGAATGTATGGTACAGTAGTTGCTGATTCGGTTACCCTAGAGTTTCCAAGAAAGTCCCGTGAATCTTGTAGAAACTCTGATCGCAACTGCACAAGTAGGAATCCGAGCTTGTTTTCTCCATTACCACTTCGTCCTGCACTCTAGAACATGTCGTTTTGAGACGTTCCACAAGCACAGCACCGGCAGTTGAGAGGAGCAGATCTCGAAGTCCAGGGTACGTTAAAAACTTTTGCCTGCAATGTCGTCTCTATGTCGTTTGCAATGCTTGTGTGTTTCTTTATTCAGTTTGTTATTGTTTTATGGTTAATAATTATCCAAAGATCCATACTACCAAAATCACTGAGCACATGATGAGCGATTGAAAAAAATCCATTTTAACAAATATGACAACATGGGCAGTATGCAAGTATTGAAACCCTAAGCTCACAGCTATGAAAAGAAACACTTCAATCTGTACGCAAGAATTAGAGTAGGATGCTTACATGTAATTACATACGAGAATGCAGAGATCCTGCAGTAAGTGWAGGGGCACGAAAGCGGAATCGAAGCGGGCAGGGAACAAATTAAGTGCGGCTACCATCCATCTCAATTTTTTCACCGTTTTTTTGAAACCATTGTGTCGTGTGAGCACCACTAATAAGAAATCTAAGAAACTGCTTGTTTGCAATAGAAATCGGACCACGCTTGAATTGCTGTGGCCTTATTCTCTTGACCTTTTTGTACGTAAATGGGAATTAATGGAGTCAGTGGAATAATCTTTGGAATGCCATTTTGGAGAGGATGCCTTTGGATATTTCAAACGCACCTCATAGTGGCGTTTTGGAGATATCTCAAGGTGTACAGAGCCACAGTGTTCATTGAGTCCCGGCAATGCTATTTCATCTGATTCGATTATTACGAACAAAGAGCTGATCGATACAGTTGCATACATTTATGTTACATATAGTTTGAACAGCTGAGAGTTCAGCTCTACCACCCAAGGACTTGCTCATTCGTTTACAGTTTAAATGTCGCCGAGTACAATGTAATCACTTCTTTGGAACTAGCAGGAGCAAAGACGGTGGGCAKACGAAGAACGTGAATTGTCTACTGTCATTCTTTGAAACATAGCTAGTGAATATCATTCTTTGAAACGTCAACTCTACGATGCATAATTGAGAAAATAATAAAGGACATGATGGTTTCTGATGACGTCTTTCTATCTGTGTGTGCGCAGGTCAGATCGAGCTTTACTCACATATATTTGTGCTTTGTACATGTGTGGATCAGCTGAAGAGATTGTACTTTAAATATTTGCGCTGTTTACATTACTGACTCGCAGACAGTGAATATCAGTATTTGTCACATGAGCTTTCATTATGTAAGTTTTCCTTTCGTCCGTCATTTAGACTGCAGTCAACAAGTGTCTTCAAATATGCTGTATCCTGTTAATGTCACAGTCTGTGCCAAATGTCACAAAGTATATTAGCGGCTGTATGGCTTCACTTTCAGCTATGATTCAACTAGAACTTCCACACATCAATGTCTTGACAAAGGTCGATCTTTGACCCAATAAGCGTGACATCGATAGGTGAGAACGTGGTCTCTTCTTTAATTTAACTTGAAGCTTCAAATCTACTGCATTTGGTGCACTGCCCAAACGGGTTCTGTTGTTGAGTTATATTAACCCGTGAGCGCTAAGCTCATGTTTGTTAAAATACAGACCCTTCTCAATTCATTCCAATCAAACTATCATCTAAAAAGAGATTCATGTCATTTGACTTTATCGATTGGTAGTGGAGACAAGTCTAGAGCACGTCCTTTGACCGTACCATTGAAAAGATTGTAATAGTCAAACAAGGAAATCTTTCAATTTGGAGAGGCCATATTTGAGGCATTGGGGCTCTCGGGGGTTAAAGTCTTTTTTTGCTGATCTTCAGCATTAGAATAGTTGCATCATGGATGAGTCCAATCCCATGTTAGCGTGCTCTTTTTTGTTCTTTGACTGATCACAACGTGGATGGGCAGGTTCTTGAATCCTGATGTTTGGCTTCTTTTTGACGATTTAAATGCCCATATGGCGCCACGCTTCCCGAAATTGAACCACGCACTTGCTGACTGGTATGTTCATATATTTCGTGTTTATATTTTTCCCTTCTTGGTATTCTGTAAGCTGAAAGTATGCTTTTAAGATTATTTTGTCTTCAGTTTTTTTACCTACATCCTTACCCAGGGAATTTTAGGGTCCTGTGTTGGAGTTTTTCATTAGCGAAAGTGAACACTTGTTCCAGAGTCTTGGATTATGGCTTGTGAGGGTATTTCCAGAGTCCTGAAATTCCATCTTTGAGGCTATAAATCATTCACTGATGTCTTATCAGATGTTTTGCATCAACCTCCGTTTCTTCGAATCTTACCGTGTTGAAATTTTCGATGCAGTGGACTTGTATCTATGAGGATTGCATGCACATTTTAATCCTCTAATGTTCGTCAATTAATGGCGAAGCTGCTGGTGATCAGCATTTCGGCTGCAAAGTCAACAACTATTTGTCGTGGTTTTTGCAGGTGGAAGATTAAAGCTTGGTCAACTTTGTGTCCCTTGGCATACGGAACGAAGACAGGTTGACTTTTCCCTTTTTTATCCTGGCACTGGATTTGATTCAGAAGGGCAGACTGGAACATTTTTCATTTTGTTTCTCAAGTTTTTCTGTGTACAGGCCATAGTTACGTGTTAACACTGAATTGATTCCGAGTCTTCAGGCACACAACCGAGCTGGTACAAATGCTTAAGTAGAGTAATTTGAAAGAAGTGATAGATTTAGTTGATCTACTATTTTGTTACGAGGCTACTGATATCGAAACTTGTCATTTACAATTTTGCAGCATCCAATACCTCCCTTCCTGCATTGACAACTGCAACCAATATGGAGAAGATTTGGAACCTAAGTTGAAGGATATTGATGACTGATGAATTTGAATTGCAGCTGTTTTGGATTGTCAGCAGCTGATGTTTTGAAGGTATGTATTTATCAGGCTGTCACAATGCCAATGCACTGAAAGAGGTTGTCCTGCCTGTTTGATTAATTTTCCTCCCCCCCTCATCAGAAAAATTGACAGCCATTGGATTTGAATTTAAAAAAATCCCACCCCTCTCTTCAAGAAAAATCAACAACCATTGGATATCAAATACGTATACCAGATACAGATGTTGAATACGACTACCGAATATGGATACAAAATACAGATACTGATATTCCATACAGATACTACATACGGATACAAATACGGATACGATATATAGATTATTTTTTATCCCATATTCTTTGTCTCCAAATCCACCCTCTGAGAAATACAAGAGGGGTTGGGGGAGGAAGGTATCACAAGTTATAAAAATGAAAAAATGAAAAATTTAAAATATATACATCAAATCAGGAGGGGAGGGGGGTTTAAAATTTAAAATTAGATTTAGAGGGGGAGGGGCAAAATTTTAAATTAGAATTAGTTCCTGCCTCTTTTAGGTGCACAACAATGCACCTAAAAGAGGCAGGAACTGCCTGCACAGATCAGGCTGTCACAAGGCAGCATATCTATGATCCATACCGGCTATTTAAATCGGTTACATCTTGCCTTGTTTATATATATTGAATACAGGTTCACTAATATTTTTTGCAATTTTATTACTAGTACTTCATCAATCCTTACGTCCTCTGCAACAATTTATCTGTTGTATTACTAAAAGGGGGGAAGCTTGTAACCCTCCATAGCCTATTTGTTGTAGCTGATTGGTCCAAAATCTCATGTACTCATTAGAAACTGTTGTTCCACTTGGTTGGAGATTTTATTCACTCCTCTTCTGTCTCCAATGATACATTGATTTATTTCTTATATGTTTTGGTGTTGGTGGTTCTCATCTTCACAATAGTTGAGGTTGGGCCATGTTATAGGTGGTGGTGGCAACACATTAAAACATCTATTAGAACCTAAATGTCCAACTATCTACTGAAAAGATGCAAGCAAAAGTCGCAATTACCCCCCCCTCCCTCATTGTAAAAATCCCCATAAAAATCCAAAACCGTTGATCACTTAATAAAAACTCCCCCTCCTCTCCAATGTTGTTGATCTCAAATTTGAAAAATAAATAATCACCGTTGGTTGTCATCGTGAGATGCAATTTTGGTTGTCATTATGGGATGTGGATAGGGTTATAGATATGGAATGTGGATATGGAAGATAGATACAAAATATAGACATAGATAAGAAATACATGCAAAACACATACAAAAATGACATCAATCCATTTTGATTGCTAAGGAGACTGTTCCTCGAAAATACAAGATGGGGATAGAGCTAATCAAGCCTAATGGGGAGGACTAACCCTTGAATGACGGACTCGTGGCCGTGGAAATCATGCATTTTTGATATTGTGTGACATCATCTATTTTGAAAAGCCAAATATACTCATTGGAAGTCAAAGTACTAGAAAAGATCTTCCCTTTCCACTCCTAATACCGAGGATGAAAACTTGCAATTTTGTCCTACATGGTTTGATTCTGTGTCATCCAGAGGACACAAAACGTTTGCCGCACTGTTTAAGGAGTAACCAAGCTTAGTAGAGGGATTAAATAAGCGATTGTTTGATATCCACTCAAAAGACAAAATATATGGGTGATGCCAAGTTCCTTTTGGGATTCATTTGTTTCAAATGAGGAAATGTAAGACATAATAGAGATGTCCTTTTAAGCTTGGCAACTCAAAAGGCCTTCGCACATGGGGGTGGGTGAGCCCTGCGTTCGACCCCCCCACGGCAAGAGGCGGGCCCCCACCCCCATGAGCCAGCTCATCCACCTCGGGGGCCTTTTGCCCTGTCCCCTCCGCCAGGGGGGGAATTCCTAGCTCACTCCTAGGGAAGCCCAGTTATCTGGCGTTGAAAGAGGGTTAACTCCGAGGGTGAAAACTACGTGAAAGGGGGAGAAAATTGCGTAAGGGCTGCTGGTCTCACAATTTCTGAGCACACTCCCATAAGCCCTGCCTGCGGCTCACCCGGCCATTTCGGCCCTTACCTGCGACGTCGGACGCCTCCGTAAGGCCTCATGTGCGCAAGCCTAAAGATTCATGTGCTTTTCCTTACATTTCCAAGGAGTATGTGTAATTAATAATCAATGGAATGCATCCTACGACTCTAAACTAATTGCATCCCTTTGAACTCAATTTACCAATTAAACCAAACATTGGAAACTATAAGGTAGAAGAATTTAGAAGATTCAAGTTTATCATGATTTCATCCTATTTTGACAGTTGTATGATAAACAAAGTGAAATATCTCCCATTAGATTACTTGCAAGCTTGCAATGCCAAATGAACTTTCAAATTCAAAGACCTCCTAAGGTATTGGAGTCTTCTCTAAAAAAATTTGTGACCAATTGGGGAGGATTGAACAAAATAAGGCATGAAAYTCAATAYGGATTCAATAACGGCTTGTCAAAAAATCATCCGWTTTTTCTTCTTCAACAATCGCCTTAAGGTCTCTGCTTGGGTTTATATTTTTGTTAGTTATGAGAATTTTTTTTTACATGTATGTGAATGCTTTGAAGCGAAGGGCAGATGAGCAAGTGCATGGCGAGCTGTAATGGAGCTTGGTGAGCATGAAACGTTGACCTAAACAGACCTGTGAGGTGTGTGGGTTTAGAGACGTAGTGGTAAAAGATCATTTGGCGGCTTTGTTGTGGCAATTTGTAGTACTTTAACGAAGATAAGAGAGTTCTCCTTAAAAATTGTGTCGCAGTGTTGTTGTTGGCTCATGCTGGTAAAGGAATGGTGGGAAATCAATATGAAATCGTCAATCTGACTGAATTTGTAGGTGCTCGAAAGTTCCTTTGGGTTGTTTTCGCAATAGGATTGCAAACTGTATGAGTCAAAGGATAACTGAATTCTTACATTCAGGACATAGCTCTTACATTCAGGCGAACCATTGAAGAATCATTGATTTTATGAAGAAACTGAACTCAGGTCACGGAGCTGCTGGGAATGAAACCAATTAACGACAGACTTGTGAAGAGAATGTAGKAATGTGACGCTCAGAAATGGAGGTTCAATTTGTATTGTAGAAGACCCGGAGGAGGAAATTCACCATAATACAGTATTTGTGTTTCGTGTTGACTCTCCTCCGAATTAGGGTTTAGGGCTTCAATTTTGCTCATAGGATTTCCAAGACATTCAACAAATTTCACCGGAAGGATTCACCATATCGCCATTTATTTCTTCCTTGATTGATCACATGGCCTTGTTGGGCTGACATTTTCAGTTTGAAGGGCGAGATCGTCGGAATGAATCTCGGAGGTCGTGCGATCGGCTTTTTGTTGTTGCTCTTCAGTAGCACACTCCTTTTTTACTATACTTTCTGGCTCATCATCACGGTAAGCGCGCTTTCGGATTCTTATTTTGCATCTTCTCCAAGGCTTTACGTTTCTGAATTGGTGATTGAAAGAGCGTGACCTCGTTTTCTTACGGGAGTCGAGCTTAGGGGAGCGTTTACGATGAAGCATTATTCTCCACACAGTGACTCCTCGTGTAGATGTCTCTCACTATCTATTCAACATTGTCCTTCGCTTCACAAATGATTTGTATGTAAGTAGCTACATTCGAATCAGCTACTTTCACTTTTTTGAATCTTGTTTTGCATCTTGTCCAATTAAGTCTTACCGTTCCTCAACAGGCAATTGAAAAGTAGAGCGTCATTTTCTATTTTGCTTAGTGCTCAGGGGAGCGCTCACGATACTCCACACATTTGCTCCTCTAACCATCTATTTAGCGTCACAAATGCTTTGTATGTTAGTAGCTATTCTCTTATGACGGGGCTTGACGTGTGGAGCCTCTTTGTGGATTCGGATCACTTCGTCCACAGTTACTTCCATRCGCGTGAGAACGCCATCATTATTCTCGGGATAACCCTTGCGGCACTCGTCTGCTTCGTGTTTGTTTTTGCTGGAGTCCTTAACGAAATAGTATGGTAGTGTCCTACTTACAGAACTTAGGGTTGTCATGGTGCGCTGCCCAGCTCGGTTTATAATCGTTTGGACCTCAAGTTTTCTCTTAGACAGTTCACGAAGCTCCCATTCTTCAGTTGTCGTTTCATTCTGCAATCTAGCTGTACGAGCTTCAGACTTTCCACATTTTCCACTAAACTCTATGCAGCTAATGCATTCCAGAAGCATCCGAGTAAACTTTCTGTCTCTGTCTTACGTTGCCTTGCACCTGTCCATGTTGAGAATTGTGTGTTGCACATTTCTTCTCTAATTATGTTTGTGCTGTATATATTGTGAAGTGTCCATTCATCATACAGCAGGGGAGAGAGGTTCCATCCACCGTACCATTCAGGTGAACTTTGAGCCTTTCCCTTCCACACTCTTAGAAACTTGTGTCATCTCAAATTTGCACATTTATTTTGTGCGTTTTCACAGTTATCACAAATCGAAGTTCATAGTTTTCACAGTTATCACAAATGCGGTCAATGGCGCATCTAATCTTTTGTATGGTTAATGGAGCCTCTATTTCATTATTTTACAAACCATAAGGTGGCGTTGCTCCAACACTCCGAGTCACGAACTCTGCACTTGATTCAGGATTTCAGGCCCTCACCTCACAATCGAGACTGGATTTTGTGAGGACACGTCAATGACCAATTAAACAGATAAGAAAAGGGAAAAGAAAKCKKKTATGCCCCCAAAATATATATCATATACTGTTCTCGAAGTAGGGACAACTGAACTGAAGACTACTGTCCCCCGAATCCATGAAACGAACTCCTCCAACAATGACATTCGACCTTACACCTTGCAGCAGCAGCAGCAGCAGCACTCACTACTGTACTGTATTGTACTGTACTGTATTGTACTGTACTGTACTGTCGACATCTCCCCTGCAAAATCCACAATTTCTTCGTGCCTGGGTTCTTTGCTGACTAAAACTTGCAGGACTCCCACATGCCGGCGGCAGTCCCTGTTAACTACAGTAGTCGAACTTATTAGTTCAAGACGGAACCTTCCATCCAAATTTAATTTATATAAGTAAACGCTGGCTTACAGTCAGGGCCTGAGTGAGTGGACGGTGGATTCATCCCCACGGCACGGCACWCCGCCAAGAAAACTGGCAGTTCCCGACAATTCCAAGGGTCCGTCGGGAAAGCTCGCTGTAAGGTAGGAGGTCCTAAAATGGAGCACGTTCTAAAACCAATCAGGCTCCGGAGGTGCATTTTGCATCCTCCAATGTAAAAGCAGTCTACATTTGAGGAGGTGGTCGGTTTTAGAGCCCATGGAAATGCACTTTTCTGCAACTTCAAAAATTTCATAACTAATTCCACAAAGCTCCAGAAAATACGAAACAACTTGGGTTAGATGCCAATTCCACTTGTCTTTCAAGGAAAATTTAATGAAAATTATTTCAAGCAGTTTCACCTTGCCAAAATTCAGCTTCAGCCCTTAGATGAGCGCTTTATGGACCTCCTACCTTAGTTGTCAACATTGACGAATAATGGGAGAGAAGAGATGAATGTTGTCCATCGGGAAGGATGATAAACCGGAAAACTACACTGAATAGGGGTATTGAGGGGACCCATACTAATTAATTGTCATTTCACACTATACACATATCTACCTCTGTTGTACATCAACAGTGACTGAAGTCTCTCGAGATGTACATCATGTTTCGAACATCTACAGTTTCCCTCATTTAGTCCCTTAACCCCTAAAGGACCAAACTGCTTTATTTGGCAACATAGTGATTTTGGGCAGCTCACTACGAATAGAGTTTTCATTATTTTTCTTTGAAACTTTTACACAACATGTGTCCGAGGAGTAGCTTTAAGGCCCAACAATTTTCATAACATTTGACTACACTGGTAAAAAGTTATTGCATGATATGTGATTTGTAATGTTGTAGTAAACAATCTACATGCAATATTTTTATTTTTATTTTTTATTTTTTGAAAATTGAGTTAAATAAAGGGTTTCAAAGTGTATTTTAGAGTAGAGATTTCATAACTACCTGCAAACTAAACTCATAACGTTTGTCTCATCATTCAAAATGGAATGATTCAAAGCTTTCCATGTATATATAAATGTAAATAACCAATTTCAAATTCTTAATTTTTAAAAAGTGATTTAAAAAATAAATAATAAAGTTGCTTCGGCTACCCCCTTGAGATGTGAAATTGACATATCATGCAATAACTTTTTAAAAGTTATGAAATTTTTTGGACCTTAAACCTACTCCTCAAGCACATATTGTGTGAAAAGTTTTAGGAAACAAATCAAGATTCCATTTGTAGTAATTGATTGCCCAAAATTGCTATAATGCCAAAAGTGCAATTTGGTCTTTTAGGGATTATACTTCAAGACTGGTGCTACTTCAATATACATTTCTCCCCCAAAAAACTTTAGTTTTTGAATGGTGTGTCATGCACTTTTCTATAATGAAATTCTAAATCTCTTAAATTTGTTAACTTTATTTTTTTATAGTCTTTTATTTTTATTTTTATATTTTTATAAGTTTATAAAGTTTTAAATTTTATGTATATACATTTTGTACGTCAAAATAAAGTTTAAATTAAATTATTATTGATATTATTATCATTTAGAACATCAATAAATTTAAAAAAATCTTTAATATTCTACATTCAAACCTAGTTTAAAAAAAAATTTATAATCTAGTTGTGACTAAAAAAATTCTTAAATTTTCATTGGTTACTCTTAAAAACTTGTAGTAGTTCACATCATTGTGCATGACTATTCAAAGTCCAATTGAAGATGAAAGGATGGCCACAAATATAGCTCTATAAAGTCATTTTCTCTTAATATTCTTTAGATGAACATCCTTATATATGGGCCATCCCTACTTAAACCTAATTGCTACTTGATTAATACCTTATGTGTTTTTGTGAACTTCRTATTTTAGTGCTTTGATATATTGAGATAATTGCACCCGTTTTACYAAAAAACAAATTATATACCAACACATCATGACAAAAAATTCTTGCGCAAATAAAATTACATTCAATGATTTCCAATTATTTTTGTCTATTTCTATGAAGGAAATTTTAGGGTTTTGATGTGACATTTCCTTAAAGTTCATTTCCATTTATTATTTGCATTGAATAAATGGTTAGTTTACAAAATTTTAGAAGATTAGGTTTAAGTTCTTGTATTAAAATCTAGTGAATATTTTAGTTTCTATRATTTGAGAAAAAATAAAATATAGTCATAGATGCATTTTTCTACTAAAATTAGTAAATTTTCCTCACATATTCCAACTTCATTAAGGACACTGTTACTTCTCAGTAAGAACAAAAATTCATTGGAAAATTGTTCTTCAATTTCCATTCTCYGCTTCTTGCTCCAATATCTATGATTCATGCTTGCAAACTAGGTGCTCGACTAGGTGGTATCATTAAAGGATACTGAGTACGTTGTACTTGATGGTGACGTTTTCTCCGTGATTCATGTAGGACCAATTTCTATCTGCTTTGGTATTTCTAAGAAGGTATCTATTCTAACCGTCACTTGTTCTATCCTTTCGGAATCAAACGTTGAAATTGATTGGGATTCCTTATCTTTCTTTTTCAAGGACAACTTGGCAAAACAACGTTTCCTTAGGCTTCTTCAAATTTGAAGAAAACTTACTAAACCAAAGAGCTAAGTACGATTTTGAAATCAAATTTGCTGACTCACTGATGAAGAGAAGGAAGGGATTGTTATATATATAAAACCATTAAGATGGGGGAAAACGTCTATAGCCTATTGCAACTATGACTTCCCTTAATGATTTATCAAAAAGGARGTCCATTTATTCACATGATTCTATTTCAAGGAATAGATACAAGCTCCGAACATGATTAGGAGGGTTTATTAAATTTAGTAAACACTTAGGTGTTCAAAGTACGAGAGGAATTCCATTGTGGAAGCTAATAATTCATTGGAGTAATTTCAAAAACATGTTTAGGTCTTTGAAGTACACACGGTCCAATTTCTTCTTTCTATTGATTCATTTCCTTACTTTCCTTGAAGCTTCTTCCTTGATTTATGTCAATTCCTGTGCGAGTGGACGCGGCCACTTTTGGCCATCTCGAGCCTTTGGCACTGCCGGAGTGACGGGCCAAAGTGGTAGGGGGGTTTCCGTCATTGACCTTCGGGTTTTCGGTGCTGAGGCTCCCCAAACCCTAAACGCAGGGTTCCCATTAGTACACATGTGCGCCTACAGTTGCGCGTTGTTTGTGGATCATTTGGTTGAGTGAACCTGCGTGTCTGCTGGATTCTGATGCGCGCAAGGCTTAGGTTTAGCAGTCACAGAGAAGATCTGGTGGTCCGGTCACCGYCGTTATCATTTGTAGGAGGGAATTGCGTCCATGGTTGTGTGAATTTCAAGATGGACAAAGAGGCCCGTCGCTCTGTTTCTCTGACGCCTCGCATGACGGATGGACGCTTCGCTCGGAAATCTAGGTTCAAAACGTCTCCTKCCACAGAATCCTCGTTTTACTATATTTGATTTGTGTGCTCGGAAGACGTGCCGGTGTGGTTGATCGYCTTTTAGGAGTCTGGAGATCAYTGCGCGTAGTCTTGGATTTCTCTTCTTTAAATCGTTGAAGGTTTGTTGGATTGGTATGGTCTTCTGGATGCGTTTTTAAAATTTCTATAGCTACAGGAATATCTGGAGGATTTTCCTGAGCGTTTGAAGGAGCGCACGAAGTCGCTTGGGGACAGAAGCTTGGTAATGTTGAGGTGCTTTTAGAAAATAATTTTAAAAGATTGCGAACTCTATGAACCACTCTATTCATTGAAAATGTTATTTCCTCGAGTGATTGATCCTAYAGTATTTGCGAACTGGAACAGATTGAATTCATTTGAATTGAGATATGTTTACTATTTTAGCCAATGTTGTAACTCCGTGCAGTCGTTTCTCTTATTTGTTTCTATGTTAACCCGAAGTCTGAATTAAGTGTATGAACAATTTAACAGACTTTAAATTTCCGGAGGTGAATGCAAGAGCCCCAAGCTCGGAACCCGTTGAAAGTGATAGTGACATTGATAGAGACGAAGCTAGAATGGCTGCAGAAATGGTGGGTGGACGGACCTGGTTAGAAGGGGAATGGTTTGCCACAGAAAGCGAGCCATCAGGCCATCAGGTTCAGAGCCAGATGCACTAGAGCTGCAAGAGGTGAATCTGTAATTTTCTTTTTTAGTTTTCCCACAAAAGCGTACGTTGACATCAGGATGCTCTGATACTTAGGGAGGTGTCTTAGAGCCCGCAGTCTCTGCTGCTCTGGATTTTAAGGCGATGTTGGAAGCTGCTCTTCGTGGTCCATCATTCCCATGTATGTCGCTTATTTCCCTCTCCTAATTGTGCTTTCCTCGAAGTTGCTTTTGGCTTCATATTTTAGAACGATGTTTAGGAGAAATATGGCTTGTGTTGCCTTGTTTTGGCTTCGTTTGAGATGGATTTTCCCTTCCACGGTTATGTGATTAACACGTGGTAACCGGGATCGTGGTACGTCGCGTAGCCTGGATCTTCATATCAAATATCCAAATCGTAATCTTAATCTCTGTTAAGTATTCGTACTTGAAGTTGAAGCTTTATATGCAAGACTAAACTTTTGACATGATTTTCTRTCTTAGATGATGGAGGAATCAGATCAAATCTAGAGAATGCACATGAGCAGTATAGCTACGGGGACAATGCTTTAACATTTGCTGCACTCGATACCGACAGCAATATACCCAGGTATGTACTACTCTTGTTGGTGTCTTCTCCAGCAATGGAATCTTGAGCTAGTGTTCGTTTCGTAGTTGGCGTGACTCAGTACCTGAGGGGCATTATGGCACGATGCTGGCACCTTCGGCAAACGAGGCCACACAAGATCGCTACTGGCTTCATGATTTGAATCGCAGTGGAGAAGGTTCGATTTCGCAGGGGACTAGGCTTACTCCAAGATTCGCGCAATGCATGTTCTCTTTGTTCATGAGATGCCTGCTCTTTTTGTGGTTTGTATTTGTCTGTTGAAGCGGTGTCCGATAAGAGATGATTGCCTTTGAAGCAGACGGGTATTTGCATGGTGATCAGCTCTGTTTTAGCGATTTCCAGTCCATGAAGTTGGTGCCGCAAATATTCTCTGTGACCAAGTTATAGTTGGATTGGATGAGAGCATTGCATTTGCTGGATTTTGCTGCTCTTGATTCTGGAATATTATTAGAGGCAGACAGACTTATGAGTTGCCTGGGTCTATGGCGAAGAGCATGCAACTGTATGCATATGTCACGCATGGAGTTTCTCATTCGTATTCTTTCTTTCTTGCACTGCAGGGGTCGAGGACACTTCCGAGGAAGTGATTTCATTCGAAAACGGGGAGCGGTACGCTGACCAGATTTTATACGAACCATTGAATCTGGATGATGAGGATCTGGATTTTGAGAGACTTCGGCAGAACGATGGGTCTGTGTTGGCGTCGAACTGGACGTATCCCGAAGGGGTGTCACCAGAGGTGTCGAGGCCCAGTCGTTCCAATTCCAGTTCTCCAGTTGTTATTATGGATAGCTACAACATGTCGAGAAATGAAGACAGGGTTAGCAGTCCGTTGGAGCGAAACAGCATCGTCGGAAATGCTCGGGCATCCAGCATACCGAGGGGCAACCCCATTGTGGATCTAACGAGCGATGATAGCGACGGAGACGAAGAGGAATCTGAGCTGAGAGAGATAGATGGGATGTCGCGAGGAAAACGGAAACTGCCGAGTTGGGCCGCTGAACGGAAATGGCCACGAGAAAGTGCAGATAGATCCCACCTTCAACCTAGTGGTCATCAATATGCAAGGTTGGCCCATCGATATGCCCATTTAGCGAGTAAGGCAGGTGAAATGTCTCTCGTGCCCAGCCGATCCCGGTCTTGCGATCCGAGCCCATTGAGGTACTCTTCGGCAACAGGGAACGTGGATTCTTCTGTAACCAGTGCTTCACCTATGAGGGTTATGCCAGGCGCCGAAGCGCAGAGAAGACCAACAGGTTACAGAGTTGATGGTTATGCAAATGAGTTCATACGAGCTCAAATGGCTCAGAGGACTAACTCGGGTGAGGTGAGTACGTCATACGACACCGGTGCAGGTAGGGTTTTACCCGGGAGCATGAGCTCATTCGCAGGGTTAAGGAATGGGATGCGGCTGGCTGCTGTAGCGGATCAACGCCTGCATGTCGTAGTGGACCCTGTGAAGCGGAGCGAGGAGCTAGCAACCCAAGTCGTTTTCCAGGTACTAAATTKCCGCCTGAAAGTGAAGGAGACATTTGTCAGGTTGGAGCCAAGGCGCCAGATGATCGTTGGACATGTGATTAGTCGTTMTGTAGACCGTGCATTATTCATTTGGCAAGACCATGACTTCGTTGCCTTGTGAACAAATCATGCGCTCGGTTGCAAGTGGGTGTTGCTGCTGGGGGATTTGGATATGCTTTTGGTGATGATCTGCTGGATCACTGATATGGTTCGGGATGGGTTGTCCTACCTCGGAATATATAATGACGGCAGATGTGTTATTTTGAAGTGATGAATTCCTGATCATCACACTGCGTTGTCCTTGGCAGGCCTTTGCATTGGGAGATGAGCAGGAAGAGACAAGCCCCGATGAAGAGCTTCTAACGATGACWCTRTTGAAGCATCAGGTCTGAATTGTCGTAACCTTTTTCTTGTATGGTGCGGTTCAGATCGTGGTAGGACGGAAGACATGCTTTTGGAACTTGGAAGTGGATGCGAGTCTGATGAGAGGATGTCGTTGGTTGGGATGTGGTTGCAGAGAATTGCGCTGTCTTGGATGGTACACAGAGAAAGCGGAAGGAACGGCCCATGCGGAGGCATTTTAGCCGATGACCAGGTGAGATTTCTTGCCAGAGATTTGCGTCTCGTCATCTTTTTCCAGTGATTATTATTTTTTGATGTTGGTGACCGACTGCATGGAAAGTGTCGAGGGGTGATTACTGACAGCTAGCGTGTACCAGGGACTTGGGAAGACTATCTCGACGATCTCACTGATTTTGAAGAACAGGGCTCCGGTTCGAAAATCGGACTCCAGTGGTGCGGGGGTGGAGACTTCGATGGTGGATCTTGACGGTGATGAAGAGGAAGGACATCCATTGGCACCGGAAAGGAAAGTGGAATCAGACCAGTGGGCATCGTTGACAATTGTTGAGAACGGCAGCGCACAGCAGGGTGAGGATGGTCGGGCGATCCGATCATCGGGGAAAGGCAGGCCAGCTGCTGGCACTCTTGTGGTATGTCCGACTAGTGTTTTGCGTCAATGGGCGCAAGAGATCAGAGACAAGGTTGCTGCGGCGGCAGACTTGAGGGTTCTAGTGTACCATGGAAGCAACCGTATCAAGGATCCGCAGGAGATTGCGAGGTACGACGTGGTGCTTTCTACTTTCTCAATCGTGAGCATGGAGGTCCCAAAGCCACCAACGGAGGAGAAGGAGGAAGAAAAGAGGAATGGTTCGGAGTACGGGTTTGTCGGGTTGCCAAAAGCGAAGAAAGAGAAGGCTGAGAAGGCGAAGAAGGGAAAAGGCAAGAGCAGAGGGGATGGGACAGATGGGGACGGTTCGATTTCTCCCGACGCGGGGCCTTTGGCACGGGTGGCGTGGTTCAGAGTGGTTCTAGATGAAGCTCAGAGCATCAAGAATCACCGGACGCAGGTGGCACGTGCAGCGTGGGGTCTGCGGGCGAAAAGGCGGTGGTGTCTGAGTGGGACGCCGATTCAGAACTCCATTGACGACYTGTACAGCTACTTCCGGTTCCTCCGTTACGCTCCATGGGACGTTTACAAGAAGTTTCAACAAGATATCAAGGAGCCCATCAATCGGAATCCAAATGAGGGCTACAAGAAGCTGCAGGCAATCCTGAAACCTATAGTGCTGAGGCGTACGAAGAGTAAGTGCTACGCTGACACGCAAGGAATTTTTTGGCGTGGTAATTGTTTGTGGAGGGAATTTGAAAGGGCSATTGGGATTGATAATTGTGGATGGTGAGATCGGTTTGCATTGAGTAGTAGAGGATGCGCTGTGAGTTTATTGAAGGCGTTGTTSGCGATGTGAATTCTTGTAGCTTTGATGCAATTTGGTCGGGGATGCGGGGGTTCTTGTTTCTGAGGGTGAGTTTTTGTTGTGCAGCTTCGTTCATAGATGGAAAGCCGATAGTGAATCTGCCTCCAAGGATTGTGAACCTGCAGCAATCTGAATTCAGCTTGGAGGAGCGGTCCTTCTACTCGAATCTGGAGGCCGATTCTCGGGCCCAGTTCCAGGTCAGTAATGARCGATCCCGTCGATGTGGACTTCTTGATCGGTGCAGTTTAGGATGTGGAGGTAGTCTTGAGTGAGAGGTGAGTTATTTGTAAGAGGGGGTTTGTGGCGTCCTTTTCCATTGCGACGCTTAGACCCGAGTGCGAAAGTGCGGCGTGGWGACGAAGCTTTGAGATTTTGGGACCCGTTAGGTTTAGTTGCATAGGTGKGGTTGGTGTGCGACATGGCATAACTGATAATATTGAGTGAGCTTGAATGTGCAGGTTTATGCTGCAGCAGGAACGGTGCAGAACAATTACGTTAACATTCTGTGGATGTTACTGCGGCTGCGGCAGGCRTGTGATCACCCGATGCTGGTGAAGAAATGTCACAAGAGCGAAGCTTTTCATAAGACAACTTTAGAAGCAGTTCGGAAGCTGCCCCCTCCTCAACGCACGCAGCTGATCCAGTGCTTGGAAGGTGGTCGGACAATTTGTCACATCTGTCAGGTATTTTGTGAAGATGTTGGGTGCAGTAGTGCTGGGGACGTTCCGGGCCTCTTCTTTCAATTATGAAATTCTAGATATGTTTCTGGGTCGAGGATGTGAAGAGGACGGCGTAGTTGGGGGCAGGAGGGGCTTGTGCTGAGTTGYTTCGGAGTGTCCAGAGTTTTGTGAAGTCGTGATTGCTTGGTCAGGCGGTGGGGTTATGTCTTTTACGTAACGTGACCACTATATGAGTGATAGATGTAAGTTGATAGTTAAGATGATTTAGATGATGAGAACAAGGGTTTTATACGTGCGGTTGTGTGATCATCTTGTTATTCGGGTGTTTCCAGGATGCACCGGAGGAACCAGTGGTTAGCATATGTGGACATGTGTTCTGCAGACAATGCATATCCGAGCAGATGGGGAACGGCGATGACACGACGTGTCGATTTCCAAAGTGCCGGAAGGGGCTGAACTCGTCTTTGTTGTTTACACTTGCTGCTTTGAAGAATCCAGCCCTGGSTGGAGTAAGTGGCAGCGTGGAGGATGTAGAGACGGGCGTGGTGAGTGGTGGAGCAGAGGTGGAACCAMATTGGAATACGTCATCGAAGATTGATGCGGTGATCAATACATTGCAGGCGTTGCCAAAGTTGAGCGTTCTGGTAGAGGACGGGAAGATCGTGAAGGGACCSAAAGCGGAAAAGCTTCTGAAATCAGAAGCTTTGGAAGTGAAGGAGAGTGAGGGCCTGGAGTCGGTTTTAACGGTGGCATCGGAGTCGAGTGGAAGTACAGTCGAGAAGGTGGATTCRACGGAGAAAGCAATCGTGTTTTCGCAGTGGACGAGCATGCTGGACCTGCTAGAGACGCCATTGAAGGACGCTGGATTTTGCTATCGAAGACTGGATGGCACGATGTCGGTGGTGGCGCGAGATAGAGCGGTGTCGGATTTCAACACTCTCCCAGAGGTGTGGCCCGATGTGATGGTGGTGGTCGTGGTGTTGTATATGCGTGTTCTGGAGATTGAAGGTAATGGAGTAGGTGTAGGGTGTGGGTGGATTGAGTGGTGAAATCTTAACTTGGGTGGCACTGTGAATGTGGCAGGTGACAGTGATGATTATGTCTCTGAAAGCTGCGAGCCTGGGACTGAACATGGTGGCCGCCAGTCACGTGCTGCTTTTAGACGTATGGTGGAACCCGACGACGGAAGATCAAGCAATCGATCGAGCACATCGCATCGGGCAGACTCGGACAGTGAACGTGTCACGATTTACGGTGAAGAACACGATCGAGGATCGTATTTTGGCATTGCAGGTTTGCTWCCAGTCCATGTGGGAATGGTGGGGTTGTGATGTTGTGAGTAGCTTCATGTGCATCTGGAGAGCCTTTGGGGTGGGTGTTTGGTTTTCGTTTGGTCTTCTGATGATGTTATAGTTTGGAGTTGGGTGGAGTGGTGTCGGTGTTGACGTGAGGGCGGGCATGATGCAGGAGCGGAAAAGACAGATTGTGGCATCTGCTTTTGGAGAGRATGGGGGAGGCGAGAAGGGCTCTCGGCTGACTACGGAGGACCTTCGGTACCTTTTCCGGATGTGAGTTTTGCTGTGGATGTTAAGTTTCGTTTTTTTGAAGCACTGACGTTTTCGACATCGTCGGTTTTTTGAGTCGCCGCGGTTTGCTTTGCGCCAGCGTTGTCACTCTTGGCCACTTTCCTTGGGCAATAGGATATTCGGACAGTGGTATACTTGTTTGGAGACCTTTATTCTCCATGCCTTGTCTTGGAGATAGATTTTTATTGCAGTCTCTATCTTAGCGACAGAATTTTCTGTCAATGTAGGTCATTGTTTCAGAACTCGGGATTGAATGTCAGTGCAACTATCAGATCTCTCTTTTCTGATTCTTGATCAGTGAACTAGTGAATTGAAATAGTTCTGGGAAGCTTGTATAGGGAATTGACTAGAGAGGCATTCTTTTTCCGTCTTGTACACTAGTCCGTATTGGATCAGAGGCTCAATAAACTTTTCAAGGTTGACTTTTGGACTTCTGAATTCTGAACTAGAATTGGGCAAGGCAAATTGGTGGTACTCGGCACTCAATTTGGTCGATTGGGTGTTGTGAATTCTAATTTGGTACTGGCCTACCTTGTGATCCGTGTTTTGACGTGTTACAGTGATCGATATAGTTGTAGCAAAAAGTGTACTTCTAAGAACTATTTCAATTTACTACCGAATGATAAATACAAAGACCCTATTTTAGCATAATAGAATATTTTTTTTCAAGAAACTTCGAACTTAAAAAAAGTTGCGAGAACAAGCTATTTTGATTCCTTATCATGATGGACAATTGATTTCATTGTAAGAACAATTTTTTCACCCTACATTTTTACCAAATGCCAACAAAGTAAGTCCTTCACATTGCCATAAAAAAAAATTATTGATGGAAATGATGGCATATGGTAACTGAATTTTTTTGGACATTTTTTTTGTTTTTTTGACAAAATAGTCAAAGTACAAGGTGTTTCAAATTACAAGGTGTTCAATGATGAATTAGACCTCTATTACTCAGATTGTGTGAGCCATTCCAAACACTAACGAACATCCAACATTCCAAATTAACATGAGCAACAATAGGAAAAAAATAATAAAAATGAGATAAAATGTAATATTTGAGGGCTTTCTAGAGGCTCTCTAAAGGCTTGATTTTTTCTCTAACATCATGGGAATTTACAAGTTAATTGTGCATTCACACCAAGGGGGGTTTAAAAAATGAGAAATAATTTACAACCTTGTAGGTCTAAAGAAAAGTTGAAAACATAATTGATGTACAATAAATCAATAAAACATATATAACATTAATTAGCAATGGTAGAGTTTTTCTTCATGAATAGTGTATTTTTTTTATCATTGGATCATTCATTGGATGCCTTTTTCAAAAGTTCCTTTTCTTTGAAGCACGGAAATTTTTTGTACAAATTTTCTAAATTATCCCTAAATTTTATATTTTCCTCTTTAAGTGAATTACCCTCAAAATGAAAACTAAACCTTGATCTTGATTAATAAGTAGAAATTTTTGTGTACAAAATGGTGTAGAAATTCCTAGGAGTGTTAGAATAAATTTGGTTGCAAGAAAAGAGATGGCCATATTTTCAAAGGAAGGCTTACTACATGCTTTTGAAATAATTCAATTTATTGAAATATTCTTCTAAAGAATAAAGATTTCTATACAAATATCTGGAATCCAATTCAATCTAAAATGATTTCCAAAGAAGTCAATAATTTCATATTGATAATTTACTTTCTAGCGCCAAAGCTTTAGTATTACAACATGGATATTAAAGATATTGGTATTAGAGAAGTCATGGTGTATTGGAAACCAAGGCTATGATATTTGATTTTAACCCTAATTTGACATGACATTTAACCCCTCAACGCCCAAGGGGACCAAAAGTGGCCTCACACAGTCCGGCAGTCCACTTTGAAGCGCTCTAACTTTTGCTTCCATAGTCCGATTTCAATAAAACTTGTTGGAAAAGTTGCGCATACTAGTCTAGTATCTATGGTAAACTTTTCAGATTAATCCAAGACGTATTGAGTTTGTGAAAGTCATTCGAAGTTCTCAGGATCAATTTAGGTTCAACACACTGCATTGTGAAGGCTTCAACTTCAGGGGATTGTATCTTTTTCATCAAATGTTTGTTTTCAATAAACTTTGTTGGTTTTTGTTCCCGTAAAGATCTAGTTATTGTGGTAAAAGTTTCATGCCAATCCAAGTTCTTTTGAATGCTTGGGAGCAATTCAAAGTTCAAAATCCAGAAATTTTTGCATTTAAGTGAACTTCGGCGGCTCATAACTTCTTCGTATATGATCGTTTTTCAATAATTTTTGTTGGAAATGTTGCGCTTACTAATCTAGTTTGTGTGGTTAAAATTTTATATCCATCCAAGACGTTATGAGTGATTGAGAGGCATTTTTGTAGACGGAGGTTCAGCCACAAATGTGATTTTTTGCTACTTTTTTCACTGTTTTTTTACATTTCAAATCCATTTTGCAAACACAATGAATCATTTTTATAATAGTTTTTTTCACCAAAGTGTTTACATTCTAGTTTCGAATCACTTTGTAGTTTAAAGTTTTTTCATTTGAGTTGGTTTAGAAATCAAATCTCACCTTCAAATGTGTTTTTGAGAAGATTTTAACACATTTTTTCAACACTAAAACATTATAAGCTTTCAATCTATACGATCAAATGACCCCAAATTTTTTCCGCACCATCTACAACATGCACACTACGATAGTGTACGATTGAGATCTTCATAACTGACTGAAAGTGAGACTTTTAACACTTGCAAAAGGAGGATGCTTTCAAGCATGGTTTGACCTTGGGCGTTGAGGGGTTAAGATACAAAATATCCAATGGATGACTTTTTTGTTCAAAACAAAAAATTGCACCTATTGGTTCAAAAATTGAATCAAATTTGAATGAGTACCTATCATCGAGACAATGACATTCTAGTGTTAAGCTTTGAGCGCACAGTGAAGCACTTCAATGCAATTTAACAAACCATCATGAGGCCACAAGTTTTTGAAAAGGAGTATTTTTCTTGCTATTCGATTTGGAAATTGTTCCCTAACTATGAAAGGCAAAGAATTACAACCATATTGTTAAGTAAAAATGATCTAGTTTTTGGACCAATTAGTGCATTTATGATTTGTTAGTATAGTTGTTATAAAAGTTACAAAACCCAATTTAAAAATATATTGGCAAGGTAATTCTCCGAAGGTGTTACAATCCCAAAGTGGATGACGGATAAATTTATACACCATTGTAGAGTTCAAAAATACACCTACCATTTGGTCAAAAAATCAAATCATTTTGATAAAGCTCAATTGTGAAAGGTCTCATCCTTTCACAATTAAATCTTTTGTGTTGTTTAGGTTTCGCCACACAATTGGCCTTGTCTTTTTAGGGTTAGAGTTTTCATGCCTCGTGGGCTCCGCCGCACGATACATCTTGCCCTTTTAAGGTTGACGCTACTTTTTGTGTGCTTTGTGGGCTCCTCTTCGTGATAGGGTTCATGCTAGTCTTTGTGCCTCATAGGCTCCTCCGAGCAATAGGTCTTGTCCCTTTAGGTTTAGAGTTTTCATGCCTCGTGGGCTTTGCCGCACAAGAAGTCTTGTCCTTTAGAGTTGAATCTCGTTTTTGTGCCTCGTGGGCTCCGCCGCGCGATAGGATTCAAGCTAGTTTTTGTGCTTCTTGGGCTCAGCCCTCGGCTCAGCCGCTTTATAGGTCTTGTCATTTTAGGGTTCAAGCTAGTTTTTGTGCTTCGTGGGCTCCGCCGCACAATAGGTCTTATCATTTAAAGGTTCAAGCTAGTTTTTGTGTTTCGTGGAGTCCGCATGGTGCGATCGGTCTCGCTGTTTTAGTGTTTTAGTGTTATAGCTCTCTTGCTTTGTGGACTACATCGGTTGACAAGTTGCCCTTTCCGTTTAGAATTAAAGCTTTTGTGCTTAGTGGGCTTGGTGGGCAATAGGTCTCGTTCAGCTTTAGTGTTAAAGCTGCTTGTTGACTTCAGTTCATTGGGGGACATTGCGTGAGTGCTGCTCACTGGACTTCCTTTGCAGAGCACCCAACGTAACCGACTGCTTTGTTGCTTTGTTCAGGTCCATTGATTTAGTAAATGAAGCCCGGCATGTTCTTGATGTGTTTTTCATTGACCAGTGAAGTTATGCATTCGAATCCCAGTCGATCTAATATCAATCGTTGTTCTGTAACAGAAACGCAACGCTGGTATAAACCTCTCTCTAGCTTGAACAATAGGAATTTCTAACCTGAGACTAAGTAGTATGTAAATTATGCTCTCAACCTCTCACCCGGCAGAGGTATAGATGTCTATGGAATCTTTCAAAGGAGATTGCGTAACATGCATGGAAAGCAGAATGAATGCCTTAAGCGAATCGATGGGATAGATTTCAGTTACAAGGAATTTCTAACATTTGCCCTGATTATGAAAATGATAAGTACTGTTGATGTGGCTGAAAACTTTTTTCTCTTGGTGACAGAGGAGAGTTAATTATATGCATTTGAATCCCAGACAGTCTTACTGTTGGCCTGTGATATATATACCAGATTTGGATATGAGCGCGGACCCAGGTAGCTAGGTCTGCAGAACGGAGTCAGTTTGATCAGCGACAACGTGAACAATTTTCCAGCGATTCAATCTCAAGCATCAGAGGTTGCAGTACAAGAGGTCACACAAGATGCCATTTGTCGCAAAGAAAGGAAAGCGGCGCAAGGCTGCCGGTAAGGCGGGCAAAAGCAGCTGTCCCCAGAACTCAAATCAGAAACCTCCTACCGTTCCTCGGGACGATGCCGTGGAGGTGGGACAGATGGTGACGATGGACCGTGGCGGAACAAGTGGCGGTGTGGACGATCATGATGGTCCGGAGATGCTGAATCCTCTTCTTTGGAGAAATTTTCCCGAGGAGTTGCTGCTTCTTGTTTTCTCTCGACTGTCGGTGCCTGACATGATTCGCCTGCGGAGTCTCTCGAGGGCCACCGTAAACTCGGACATCAACCGAGCATGTGACGAAGTCAGTCCCTCCGTGGTTGCACTGGTTTCGCATTCTTCGAAGGATGTGTTTCTGGTCACGATATGTGACATCCCAAAACGCAGATGGCAATATGCCTATCACCTCCAACTGCGAAGTTCAGGCTGGAATGATGGTCCGGCGAGGGGGGCCCATAGATGGCTCGCAGTGGCGTGCGATGGCGGATTGGTGTGCTTCATGTCGCTCTGGAAACCCACCCTTAGCAATCGGTGCCGCATTGTTGTGGTGAATCCCTTGACCCAAGTTCAGCATGAACCCCCGCCGCTGCTGTATATGTACGACACTTCGCCTTTAATTGTGCGAATCAAAGTGGACTTGGATACAAAATGTTATCAGCTTAGAGTGGCAAGCCACGTGGAAGGCCGTCCCCGAGTGGATCTATATGATTCTCATACAAGGCAGTGGACCAACGCCGCGCCGCCATGTGGTTTCATTTTCGGTCCTTTACAGAATTGTTGGTTTGACCGCACGATAAGCACAAGTCCAGGCGCATATGAGTTTTCCAGACGGAAAATTTTGCTTTGCAAGAAAATYGAAGCTTCGACAAGAGAGTCCMGGAGTGACTGGGCGTTGATTGACACGGTGTTCGAGAAAGACCGTGTCTTCGTGTTGCTGGAGGAGACGCAAATGAACGTAGCCCGTCGTGGAATGGTGCGTCAAGGCCGTAACTTGCGTATCCAAGAGTATCGTTTTGAAGATGAGACGAAGGATTTGGTGCAAGGGAAATCATACGGATGCCCTTCTGTTGAGGAGCTTACAGTGGTGGAGCTTTTCACGGTATGTCTTAATGCCTGTGACGATTTTCTTCTGTTAATTTTCCGCCATGGTCAGACTCAATATTTTAGGCTTTTGGATTTATCCACAAGTGAGTGGAGCAGCCTTCCGGAAAACTCGAATTCCGAGGAGAAGCATAAGGAGGAGTCTGTGCTGTGCCGGGCATTCTGGAATGCTGTTCCCTAGTTCACCTAGCTACAGGTGGTACCGACTACAACCAGTTTTATCATCAGACTTGATCAAGCCTTACATACAGCATGTAGAGACTATTGGTGATATGGTTTTGTAAGTTGTAAGTCGAGAATGTCAATTTAGGGTTGCTGAGGATTGGATGTTTCGTTATCAGTTTCTTCCAACACGTGAGCCTTACTGTTCGCAATTTGTATCCCAGAGCGTTCCGTGCTTGATTTCTTAAGAGACTTCTTCATCTACATGTATGCCGTATTGAATCGTGAAGTTAATTCTTTGAAGGAACATACTGCAATGGCTGCTGCTATTATTGCTGCTTGTGAGCACTACCTTAACGATGATCATGGCATACTTGTGCTTTAAGCTSTCTCAGACCTGTGAAAATTGTTGTACTGTACAATATGGACTGGTACTGCTTCAGGAGCTTTTGGCAAAAATTACCATAATTCAATGCTTATCAATGAGTTTGATAAGTGTRTAAATCCATTGTAACTTGCTGGTTTTTTTATTAGTCACGTTTAGGATTTGGATGGTACGGTAGATCTTTACACATAATATCTTCCTCATAACAGTTCCTTGCCTGTTTGTGTTTGTTTTTGGGGTGCGTTTCTTGAGGGTTTAATTTGGTTTTGATGACAGGGTGGTCACTCACTATGAGGTGCTGTTCTTTTACATGCTTGCCATGTCGTGCCATAATCTTGGCAGTCAAGTGAGTATTAAAGCTCAAGGGCAATTTTGCTAATTTGCCCAAGCCCGGGTCTCATTAGAGTCAGTGCTCTGAAGTCCATGCCTGGTTGCTAGTGTGGCAACACATGTTCCCAGCATGCACTTGGTCAGAGTGACGGTCAAAATTTCTAAACTCCAAGCCCGAGTACTTCTCAGTTCCATTGATCCCGGACCAAAGAACTCTCAAGTCCCTTTAACTTACCAGCCTTGTAACTTATGCGTGCGTCCAGGGTTGAACATAACATTCTTCATTGGGTGTCTACCCTCCTCCCAGGTGGAGGTATAATCCTCCCCTATATACTTGGGGGAAGATTAAGGTTTTAATAGAAGCAATTTCATTGGCTGGCTTCGTTGGTTGAGAGTGGGCTGTCATACTTGCAGATGCTCATTGGTTGCTGGGGGGCCAGATTTTGAGGAGCAAAAGGGACCCCCCCAATGAAGGTTAAGACTGTTATGAATCCAATGATTGATAGTAGCATTGCTGAGTCATGTTCCAGGTTGTTTGCAAATGGGGTTAAGAGGAGGGGCAACCATGAAGTGAAGCGCCTGCGTTGTCGTGCGTGGATCTTAGATCAATGGGGCTTGCCGATTTCATTAAAATCCGGGGAGGCTTATTCTGCAATTTTAGAGGCGAATTCCTTGGCAGAATTCAATCAATGATTCAACAGGCCAATTCCGTATAAGCCTCCCCATATTTTAATGTAAGAGAGCAGGCCCTACAGGGCCGATTATGCCCTGGCTTGCGCAGCGTGGGCTCGCCCTCAGGGCTCGCCTAGGCACGCTTGCCAGGGTATAGTACTGCCTGTTCTCTATTACAATCAGCGCTCAATTAAACTTCTGGATGGATTGCTGGATTAGCCAACATTTCACCGCCCATCCTCCGAATGATCCCGACTGTGTGAGTTAGTGGTCACTAGGAGGTTCGAGGAGATAGAGAATTTGAATTTGCAGATCACGACACTCAGGGGCTGGGGTAGGGTTGGGCAGAGAAGTCCTTGGGGCGGGGTTTCCAGCTTTCAGGTCCTGAGGAGGCAGGCCTCGGCCCTATGTCCCAAGGGCATTTGGGGGTTCCGCCTGGCTGCCCAGCAGGTGGAAATTTCACCCCCTTGCCCACCCACCATCATTATTAGAGGAAAACACTATAATTTTCCTTGACGATTGGAGTCCTTAGCTTAGTTGTAATGTAAAGTCAATCATTTTATATTTTTTTTTATAAAATCGAAAGGTCCTAGCTAGTAGTAGAGGTTACCCCTTCATATTCACCCTAAACGGCGCTACGCGCCATGTACTCAAGCTATGCGCCTAACGCTCCGTAGGGTTTAGGTGCTACAAAATTAAATAAACCATTTCGTTTCTCAAAGAAAAACTTGGGGTGGGTGGATTTGAATTTGGGCAGGGGTGAAATTTCCACCTAGTGGGCAGCCAGACGGAAACCCGAATGCCCTTGGGACATAGTGCCAAGGGTTGGATATGGTGCATTGGGACTATGAAACTTGGCATAAGACAATGTGATTCCAGATTTTTGGTTGCCATGTATGTGTGTCGTGTCAATCCTCGTTGCGACCCTTGAAGATCGTATGTAATCCAAAAAAAAATGGCATAAGAAAACTACACTATAAGTGACATTTATGTTGTGTACACTATAGAAACCGTCTATGATTATAGGCTATATATGACTTATATGTTACAAATACCCATATTATAAGTGTTTGTGATGCATACACCTTCTATAATTTGTAATATCTATATTATAGGTACCTATAATGTAGGCTCAATGCTCACAAGCTCACATTTTTGGGCTCACATACTAGCACCATTGAAACTTAGATTTCAAGGCAATAGTCTATAAAAGCTTCTCAATGAATCCTACTATTGTGAAAAATCTTGGCCTACCACCCATTATAAGCCTTTATTTTTTTACCATTTTTTATCTGGTTGGATTAAAATATAAATGTTTATGTTGTTTCTAAACTTGGGAGTCAAAATTGAAAGTCAAAATATCATATTTAATTCCTTAAGTCTTAAGGCCTATTTTTCATGAAAAAATACTTGAAGTTTCCATTTCTATTGCAATGAGAATTTTGTTTCCTTCATATTTAACTACAAGGGCTTGCACTAGACTAATTAAGAATGTGAAGACAATTTCAACAACATTGGCCACATAAATTGCATGATATTTGCGATTAAAGTGAAGAAAACCTGTGTTTTTGCACCTTGTGTAACAAGCTTAGGAGACTTTGAATCTTTTTAGCTTAAAATGTTTACTATTGAATTAAGAAATTCCTTTTGAAATWTTGAGTTCAAAGTCTAAGAAGTAATTTCAAAAACAATAACTTGATTTGTATTCTTCAAGAAATTGTTAAAATGAAGCAAGTAAGTGATTGAAGGAGTATCTAAATTGTTCATAGCTCTATGATGGAATTAAAAATGACTAATTAAATTATCAAAAATTTGTTCTAGAAAGCATACTAGTCTTTGTGGAACTTTCCTTTTCTTGAAAATTGTGAAAATTGAGTTCAAAATCTAATCCATTAAGCTATATTTTCAAGAAGATGCTATGATTGCTTGCAAAACAAAAGCTTGGTAACTTTCACAAAACTAATATAAAMATAATGAATCAAAGCTTTTTATGTAAACAAAAATAAAATCTATAAGAAAATAAAACTTAAAATAAAAAGTTTATTTCAATTTTTTATGGATTTTTTTGCTATTTGGCAAGTTCCATTTTGTAAGTAGAATGGCATGACTTTTGTTCCGAGGCATTGATTGAAATAAAAATTATGTTTTCATAAAGCTAATRTATTTTTCTAAGTAAAGAAAAAGTTTCAAAAAATCACAACAAAAAAAGTTATAGGATCTAACATGTACAACCCCAATCAATAAATAGCTTCTCAAAATCTACTCTACATTATTCTTAAACGAATTTCTTATGCAATTTTGTCTCCAAGATCTAGTGTATTTGAGGCTCATTTTTAAGAGCCCTCAACACTATGAAAAGTCAAGATTACACAAGGTACCCTTGCACAGAATCTTGAGTAGAAAAACCATAGTCATTTATATTCCAGATTGGATTTTTGATACTAAATCTAGACCTTAATAGGCATCTACCAAAAATATAAACTACTAAAAATGGTAACTTAGATAGGTTTTCTTCAACTTCAAAATTTTGTCGACAACACATTTGGGTGCCTTGGGCATTCAGGGGTTAAATTGATCATGTGAGTATGCTACGCCAATTGAAGGCTTATGGAATTTGTTGGTTGCGTTTAAAACTTACAATCTTGAACTTATAACACACAAAATAAATGAGTTCTAATAAGGGAAACTTTACACTAGAGACCAAGCCAAGAATTTTTAGAAAGAATTTTTAAGGTTAGAAAGTGTCCAATTTAACTAACGAGATTGATAAGAATTTTCATTTTCCATGACTGGTCCACGTGTAAAGAGCCCAAACATCCTTCAGCTTGCAGTCGTGGCACGCTCCCTATGCYGTTCCCTTCATGTGAACAAGATCCCTCTGCACAGAAATTGGTCCGTCAATTCTTCATCCATCTTTCATGAGTACACCGGATGACCGGAGTTACTGATTTCCTGTGGGCGGTTTGGCAAAGGCTTAAACCCTAAACCCTGAAAGCCTTCAATGTCCTCGTTGCTCTTCACAATTTCAGCGCGGAGAGAGCGGTTTCGGGATCGAGATCCTAGCTTTGAATTGCAGATTGCAGGTACGGATTTCRATTCTTTTTTTTTGCACTTTTAGATTTCCATTTTGGAGCTCCTACTGTTGGAAAGAGAAGATATTCCTGCGATTGCCCTATAGATTTGGTTCATCTCAGTTGTGCATTGGTTTTTAAAGTTTTGACATCGGAGCTCTGCATTGGTTGATTTCTGTGCGGTTGCATCATGTGTAGAACCTTGCACTCGCACTTTTGAGAGGGTTTGGCGGACGACCAAAAGAGAAAACGATGACAGACGCAATACACAAACTSTCGCAAGAGGTCAATCATGCTGTCAATGAGAATCTTGAAGGTGTGCAAGATTACGTCAACATTACGCTCCAGGTATCTTTACGCTCCTTCATCTGAATAATTTTTTTTTCTGTGAGTCTACGCCCGCAGCTTTCAGTGCTTTGTAATATAAATGATGATCGTGAAGCTGATACGTTTGGTGAAGCAATTGATTATACGATTCCAACGACTTGCCAAACTCACCTGTTATGAATAGGGCGTTTCTGCATTAGGGCTGTGTTCCTCAAATTTGGCTTGTTGTTGAACCTGTGGCTGAGTGTTTCTTTTGTGGCCTGCTTTACAGAAAGAGTACTACAAGTGTGGCTATGAATGTTTCAGCAAAGATAAGAATGACATCCAGAGATGTGTCCAGAGATGTAGTGTTCCTGTCGAGCGTGCTGGCGCCATCCTTCAGAATGAGCTCAACAGATTTCAGGCAAGTATTATCATTTTTTGTTGTGTAAGCTTCATAGATTCTTCAATGGAGATAGACAASGGCTTAAGAAGTTACAGTACATTAGATAAATAAGTCGCTCATGAGTTCATTCTTTTACAAAATGGTCACGCTTGTTATATTTTCTACTTCGCGTTGTAGATTGTTAGGGCACCTCGGATTGCACAAGTCGAAGCAACAGGCTAGAGATAACAATCTTAACTTTCTATCCAATATCACATACAACTAGGAGTGAGATAACAAGCTTAAAATAAATCATTGCATTATGATACCTTGTACCATTTGAGGTAACAAATGTGYAATGTATCTCAAGCCTTGCTATCTCAAATATTTCAAGCATCCCACATAGGAGTCATGTAAGTGCCACCTCATCATGCTCATTCKAGTTAATTGCATTAGTGTAACGTTGTTTCATCGAACTAAACAAGGTAACACAAAAGAAAGATGACTTCTCCACCAACCAAGGTATAGGTTTTCTTTTGAACTGTGCAATCTAAAGTGACCCTTAGATTGGTTAGTGATAAGCTCCCTGGGACGATGTGCCAACCACCAGCACCGACATTGGAAATACAACTTCTGTTTGTCGTTTACAAAGTTTAGGGTTTGACATTAGAAATACAACTTCTGTTTGTAATCAAAGCATTATTCTTGCAATGGCCTAGCGAGTGTGAAGATTATTGTTGTCATGGAGCATCTAAAGGATATTATAATTTCTAATAGAACAAAGTGATGCTTGTTCGTGTGCAGGAACGAATGCAAAGGAGTATGATGGTGTGTCGGGACAGGGTAGAGCTTTCAGGCGGCTCTGTTGACGAGGATGACTCTAAGATGAAGGAGATGGAGATTTGTATGGAAAGTTCTATCCGGGAGCAGATGAAAAGTCTTCCTAAGCTTGCAGAGCATATAAAGAAGCAGATTACGAGTAGTAATCGACCTCAGAGTTAGGTAGGATGCTTGCAATTACATTATTTTGAGGTATTAATGCTACAACTTGGTCTATGCCAGACACCGGTTCTGAATGTTGTTGAACTTAAATCTATGGAATTAACCATATTTACGTGGGAGTTACAATGCAAAGGGAATGAAATTGTCTGCTTGTTAGTGTTTTTTTTCCCTATAATATGGGACTCAGCCTCATGATTCATTTGGAATCAATTAAACAGATGCTCCACAATGTTTTAGAAATTTGCATAAATAAGTTTTTTTTAGATAGGAGGTGACATGAACAACTACACTTCCAAAAAACTTAATTTCATATGAAAAGCTATCAAAATCATTACACAATCCACCTTGTAATTGTTGAAATGCAATTTTTTATGATAAGTAGATATTGCAAATAGCTCCAAATCAACACTTGCATTATTAAAATTTCTATGGTAAAAATCATGAAAACAATTTATTCTTTTCATTGGGACCATTTTCAAAGCAAATGGATAAGTACGATTTCTTAGATCTCAAATCAAGTGAAATTGGCAAACTTTGCTAAAAGTCAAAAAATGAAGTAAAATTGGCAAGCTTTACTCTTCCACTAATGGACATTTATGACTTTGAAGACCATGTTGTTTGAAATTTTCAGAGGAAAAAAATAAATAATCCATTTGTAGTGAGCTGGCCAAAATCTCTATGTTGCAAAAAAACAATATTTGGGCATTTAGGGGTTAAGCCAGAACTAACTTTCTCAAGTAAATCAACATTATTTCAAAGAAGAGATCCACATTAATTGAATAATATTTTATCTATATTATTTTAGATTCTAATCATATCCTAAATGATGAATGGAGTGCTTTAGTGTGTTTTTTTAGAAAAAATTCTTTCTTCCAAATAAATTCGTATAAAGACAACCTTTTCTATCAATGACCAATTTGACGAAATTCAAGTATCATATTTGTACAAAGATATAGGTTAAATTACATAAAAGTTCAAAGAAGTTGGGCATTAAAGGGTTAAGCATCATCACCTTGGACTCCTCTAATTATCCTCTAAAGTCCCATTGTGTCCCAAGGGGACAAAATGGATCTCAAGGAGGCTCTTTCATTGTCAATATTTGCTGTGATTTTTTGAAACTTTTTATGCAGATGCAAAAATCCAAGAGCTATATAATTTTTACATTAATTGAATTTATGATTTAGAAGTTAGAGGGCTTAAACTCCAAAGTTTAATTTTGGAGGCAGAGTCGCCATGGATAAAATGCTTGATGTTTAGAGAGGGTAAGAAATTGGGCATTCATTTGTCTACACTATCCACACGCTAAGTAGCAGGTGGAGGGTAGAGGACATTAGCAACCTAGTGATTTGTGGTAGCTCGACAAAGACTAATTATTGAAGGCACTTTCATTCAATGATAGCCTTGAGGAGATGTTGCAAATAATATAGACATTCACTTTGTAAATCAATGAAAAAATAAAAAATATTCTCTTCTTCTATAATCTACTCTTCTCTTTTAACTTTACATTGGTTGGGGTTCCTTTTTATCAAGTAATTTGCATTATTTAAGTACACCTTTATAAGCTTAGGTTGCTTTCATTATGAACCCAACATCATTCCATCTACTTTAGACAATAGGCCTGTTAGAATTTAAGCTACTTCTAATTTAAGACAAAAGAAGTCAATGACTCTACATTCACTATAGAAACACACCCTCTCTACTAATTTCTAACTTAAATTTTGCCCCACACTTTCTATGAAGGTCAACCAACTTATGCATTCTTGTCATTTTAGCAAAATTTAGGCATGTGCTACTCCTTTCAAAGCATGTACACTCCATCATGCACAAATGTAGAAATGAATAAAAACTCTACACCTTCCCAACAAAAATCATTTTCCTACAAAAGTCCATGAAGTTGAAGCAAGAAAATACAAGAAGTTGAAATTTAGAGGACAATTTGTGAAGCTTTCTCATTGCAGGGAGAAATTCTAATTAAAAAAGAGACAACATCAATGGAGCAAGGAGCATTCTAGACATGAAGGAGAAGAGGTCAAGACTGATACATAAACAAGATACAACATTATCCTTCTCATTTGAGTTTTTGAAACCTATTTTGTTATTGCACTTTAGCAACTCAAGTAGAATGGCTTGCTTGTTTCAATTGTTGTAGTTGTCGATTACTTGCACAAGATGCTCTATAAGTGTWGAACAATCATCCACACCTTCTTAGAGTTCCACGCCTCCACCAATTCCAAGTAGACACATGAAATCAAGGAAAGGTACTTTGACAACCAAGAACAAGACCTTCAAGGATGAGAAACTAGCTATGAGAGAATCGAAGAAGCAAATTTCCATAAAAGCTTGTATGCTACTCATGAAGACAAAACTCTAAAGGAATTGTTGCAACCACTTGAGATGCTCCGTAATCCCACGAAATTCTATAACACCACAAACTTTGCAATGATCAGACATTGTGTGGTGAAAGGTTGCAACAAATTATTAACTAGATTCCAGCTTCATTGCCCGCTTTAAATTGCAATAAAATTTATAGGAAGAAATCTTTTTGCATTCTGTTTTTTCAAGGTGAATCTTGACATGACATTTAGTAATCACACCAAATTCCAAACATTCGTTGTTGACTCCCATCGCAAATATATCTGTTCGGTCGAAGGGACGAGGAGGAGGTACTTGCAGCTTCGCCTTAAGTTTGTCCAAGGTGACAGCCCGCGTCGTTCGTGACGGAGCTTCTGGATGCACCACACATTGTTGTACTATGGTGATTCCAGCCTCATCCCCGGAAGTTGGTTCAGGTTCGCAATGAACCTCAAGCACTGGCTGCTCATGCAGGTCTAGATTACACCATAGCTATCGCCTCCCCCGGCATGGTCCACAGCGTCCTGTATGAGAAATTCCTGCAACTGAAGATGTAAATGCATTTACGAGGCCATGATCTGCAGAAAAGCCCACGCAGCAATTGCGATAAAATCCGGTGGAGCAGCCCAAAGGCGACGCAGCAACGGCGCTCGACGAAACGAGGAAGGCGAGGAACAAACTGGAGCTGGGGTCAAGCTTGGGCGGTGCTCGGGCAGGGACGGAGCTGGCGGACGCTGCCCGTGGCGCAGAGCAGCCCGCGGAGCTTCCCGTGAAACGCTTGTAGGACTACAGGAGTGTATCGTGATCCGTAATATCACCCTGTAACGGTAGTCAAACTGACCTCAGTGTGAACAGATCCCGTCTTTAGGGTTCTGTCAAAAGATCCGCTCTCACGCAATCGCAATTGCTTGTGTCGGTACAAATTTCGCACGGGTTTCTTGATCGCGCTTGCTCGTACCATTGATCCGCTTGATCCGCTTGGCCGGGACTGAGCATCACTCGGAAGGCATTTCGTGTTTTCAATTCAAGGATTGGCTTGGTACTCTATTTGTGGTTGTATACCGAAAGGACCAAGAGTATTGTAAAGAGTGTACGAGTTATTGGAATTTATGCGATTGCCTGCCACGAATGGAGAATAACGRGTGCAGGATCTCAGGAGGTGACGCGATGAAGGCATAGTGAGATCTTTATAWAGGTACTCTGATTTCGTTCTTTTTTCTAATCTTTGATTTAGGGTTACATCTCTTTGATTCTTGTTGATGTAGCTAGAATCTGCCGAGTGTTTTCTTTGGAGTATGTTTACTGTTACTTGTAAGTTCAGGGGTGAGGATTCCAAGTTCTGATTCTCGGAACGCCGACTTGCGATGAGCTGTTTTATAATATTTCAAGCTGAAGGACTCGTGTGTGAGGGATTGTGAGCAGGCTTGAATTATTATTTATGGATTGCTGATGTCGAACTATTAATTTCACTTCTGGGTTTAATCGAGAACGCCATTTCTTCGCGCCATTGTCTTGATGAGGTTGCTGTCTAGGATTTTACCTATTACCGTGTATTTCGAAATTCAGGGGATTATGATTTTAGAAAGGAGAGTTAATTCATTCAGTGGATTGTGTCTGAGCTCATGTGTTCCCTGTATTGTCAGTAGGGTTTACTACAARAGAGAATCTCACTGTGGAAGCCAGTAGTCCAGTGGAGTAACTTCTAAAAYAGGCTTCGATCGTGCAAATATGTAGGACACGATTCCTTCTTTCTATTGTTACTTTCCTTGATCTTCTTACATGATCATTTCACTTCCAGTACGTATGGAAGTGAAACTTTTGGCCATGAAGGCACTGACGGTCTAAAGAGGTCATGGGATGTATGTCCTTGACCTTGGGTTTTCGAGTGCGAAGGCACCCCAAGAAGCGTCGGGTCCCCTAAACTACACAAGTGTCCCTGCTGTTGCGCGTTCTTTGTGGATCATTTGGAAGCTTGAGTGAACGTGGGTGTCTGCTGGATTCTGATGCGATCAAGGCTTGGTTTTATCAATAGCAGAGAGAATCTTGAGATCTGGTCATCGTCGTTGTTGTTTGTAGGAGGGACTTGCGTCCATGGTTGTGTGAACTCCAAGATGGACAAAGATGCCCTTCGCTCTGTTTTCTCTGACGCCTCGCGTGATGGATGGTCGCTTCGCTCGGATATCCAGGTTCAAAACCTCTCCTGCTATAGAATCCCCTTTWTACTATGTTGACTTGAACTCGGAAGACGGGCCGATGTGGTTGATCGTCTTTAGGGATTTTGGAGATCACTACGTTTATCCTTGGGTTACTCTTATTCAAATCTTGTAAGTTTTGTTTTATAGCTACAAGAGTGGCTGGAGGATTTTTCTGAGCGTTTGAAGGAGCGCACAAAGGAGGTCGCCGCAGAAGTGCATCACCTGGGGATAGAAGCTGGTAATGTCGAGCTGCTTTTACAGAATAATTACAACAGTTTACGAGCTCTATCAGCCACTCAATTCATTGAAAATGTAAGTTCCTAGCCGATGCTGTATTCTCGTGCAGTTGCTGTAGCTTTTGTTGCGAACTGGGAGTTTAGAATTGATCGCATTGATTTGATTTGAGATATGCTTGCTGTTTTGGGCGTACCAATGGCCATGGACAGCTTTAATTCATTTATAACGAGGATGTGGTCGTGACTAGAAAATGCTTTCTGCAGCGTGTTGACGAAGTGGATGAGGTTTTCGTGAACAAGTCGGAGCAACCAATCAAGCAGTCACGCGTTGAGAGCTATGACTCCCAGATAATACCACGTTACAAGGAAGCAGTTTTGACAGCTTGGGATGCGTTTAACGGGTTTCGTACCAGGAATACCAGTCTACAATCCTCAGATGTGAGTTCAAGAACTCATCAGGTGTCTTTCATCTTGCACGCTATCTCCTTGGAAAATGTTTTWTAGGTTAAAAATGAATGTGATTGTTCTGCTGCCGTTGTTTCTGACATATAATCATTAGTTGATATCGGAGGTGGGCTCATCTTAATTATGATCTATCTATGCTCTTCAGACGAAGCCATTGATGAAGCTACCCCATATCATTGGAACGGAGGAATTCACGAGGGACAACCATTGTGGTCTTGGAGGTAAAATGATTCTGTCCTTCTTCAGGCTGCGCTTAGTAAAATCCGCTCAGATGATTCCAAAATTCATATTTCATGTCTAGTGCATGGGTCAATACTAAATAATTACGTGAAGCGTATTATGATCTTTGCCAACTACGGTACTAATGACTTGCATAATGATCTGTACCAGTCGGGTGCATTTATGTGTATTACAAATTTTGCATTTTGAATGCCCTTTAAATCCTCTACTAAGACCAGTCTTGAGGTCACTTGTTGTCCTACTAGAATGTGGAACTGGTACTTGTTTTCCTTATAGGTTCTATGTCAACTAAATGAAGCTTATGAACAATTTAACAGATTTCAAATTTCCGGAGGTGAATGCAAGGGCCCCAAGTTCGGAGCCCGTTGAAAGTGGTAGTGACACCGATAGAGACGAAGCTAGAATGGCTGCAGAAATGGTGGGTGAACGCACTTGGTTAGAAGGAGAGTGGTTTGCCACTGAGAGCGAGACATCAGGACATGAGGTAGGTTCAGAGACCTATGCACTATGGTAGGAGAGTTGCAAGAGGTGGATCTGTAATTAGTTGTTTTAATTTTCTCATAAGCATTCTTTGACACCACTCATGCTCTGATATTTAGGGAGGTGTCTTGGAGCCCGCAGTCTCTGCTGCTCTGGATTTTAAGGCGATGTTGGAGGCTGCTCTTCGTGGTCCATCATTCCCATGTATGTCGCCTATTACCCTCTTCGAATTGCGTTTTTCGCGAAGTTGCTTTTCGTTCAATATTTTGAAATGGTGTATAGGAGAAATATGGCTTGTGTTGCCTTGTTTTGGCTTCGTAGGTCACAAGGATCGTTTTATTCCATTGTAGGTCGTCCTTGTGAGCAATTAGTAAGCCTCTTCATTTCTTCCTACAACTTGATCATCTGGTTGATTCGATTTGCCAGAATGCAATCACAAATAGTACGGATTGTGAAATTGAATTTGGCTCCGTGTTGGAGATCGACTTTCCCTAGCCACGGTTATGTGATTATACATGGTAACCGGCATCGCGCAATGTCGCTTAGCCTTGATCCTCATATCCGTCTCGTAATCTTAACCCCTGCTAAGTTTTCTTACYTGAAAGTTGAAGCTTTATATGCAAGATTGTTCTTTTGATATGGCTTATTGTCTTAGATGGAGGGATGATTCCAAATCTAGAGAATGCACATGAGCAGCATAGCTACGTGGACAATTCTTTAACATTAACTGCACACGATACCGACAGCAATACTCCCAGGTATATACTACTCTTGTTGGTGTCTAGTKATGGAATCTTGAGCTAGTGTTCGTTTCATAGCTTGTTTGACTTTTACTTCGTTTAGATATTGTCTAGGTTGTCCGTCGGCGACTTTGTAACACAATCATGCCTCGGGTATTCAGTGGGGCTCTCAGTACCATGCTGGACTTCAATGCGTGGATAGTGCTGCTGAGACAGATTGAAGTAGAAACTGAACTTATAAACATGAAACTGAGTTTTTTTTCCCATTACTGAACGTTGTAATCCTGGTTTCTAAATATGAACTTGTAGTGTGTGCAGCACGTGGGTTTTTTTGTGGCTTTGCGTAGGTTAATGCAAAGTGTCAATGAGTTGCGTGTATTATTTCTTTCCGTGGACCGTCTTTAATTTGTACCGTGATGGAATCGTTCATCATATCTCGTATTTTGACTGGTGGTAATAATAGGTGGAAGTGAGTACCTTAAATTTCTTTGAAGCCTATGCTTGTAATTTTTCGAGTCCTGGTTGACACGCATTATTAATAGTATTTTTTCGTTTATGGTGTAATGCACATGAGACTCCACTTAAACTGGACAGTGTGAAGTTTGTTGGCAGGACAAGATCCAGTCCAGAAGAGATTACGTTGGATGGTGCCTCATCACCAAAACATGGACAGACACCTGTGGAGCACAACATGCAATATCAGAATCAAGAGTTAGCTTCCGAGACCCTGGGGGAACTGAAAAAGACACTGTTATTGCAACCGCCTCCAATTCCCGTATGCACTCTGCACCGCTAGTGCTTTTTCTTAATTTTTACTACCGCTCCAGGAACGAATTGTTTAACCCCATAATGCCTACCAGTTTTGGACAAAACTTTGATGTTCTGGAATGTACGCATTGAACTGTTTTGGAAACTGATGATTCGACATTACGTATAACTTACGACTGAACTTCAAAATAAATGTTGGCAGGTTCCTGATAAATTAATTGCAATAAATTTCTTATATTATTTGTTTCAAGTTTTAAGTTTTTCTTTACTTAGTAATGTTTAAACCTGAGAATACATAGACTTACGTGAACATTTGGATTACTAAATGTTTGSAAAAGCATGTAGTGAAGCTCCTGATTGTACGAATCCAGGGCTAACTTGACTTTAGAAACACAAGGTGCATATGACAGAACTCTTTAAATAGAAAACTGCAACGTCTAAAGAGGATGGACAGGACATGCTAGGCACTTAGGGGTTAAATTGAGTTATTCTTCAGAGCAGCAGAGAAGAGGTGGTAGGTTTTAACCTGGTGATCATTTTGTTTTCAGATGTCACCTACATTCAGCAGGAATAACTTTGCACATGTAGCCGGTTCAATGGGACCGCAGAGTCCATCGATTTCCACACCTATCTCTACTCCAAGTCCATTGGACGGGTTTCCTGATGATTCAGACCCATCTTTTGGGATAAGTTCAAGGAGTGACTCTCCTCCTCAAGGCGTAACGACTACTGCTAAAATCCAGAGTATTACCACTGCGCCTAGCCTCTCCCTAAACCTACGTGCTGAAGAAAGCAAACCACAACCTGCTTCAGAGTATCGGCCTTCTGCAGTTCCTGACGACCTTCCAATGCCAACGCTTCCTGATGGTCTGTTTCAAGGATTGCAATCCGCATTTCAAGCTCGCCAACTGAGGTCACAAAGGAATGAAGTCCCGGAGGAAGGGAAGGAAGACCCGCAGAAGCCAGATGAGGGTTCGCCAGCATCAGTRCCTGCAGAAAAATCTTTTAGTGCAAGGAGGCCGTCGCCATTGAAGCTGAACCTCAAGGATAACCACCGAGGGTTCGCGAGTAAGGGCAAGAACAAGGTGGAAACGACTTCAAAGTTGCAGCAGAAGGGGTTACCAGCTTCAAAGAGAACTCCGGGACCGATCTCATTTCAAGGTGGGCTRTTTGATGACGACGATGTGGACGAAATGAGCGACTTCTGGTCCAAGGAAGGYACAGTGACACCAGAAAACGGGGCTAATAATAAAATTGGAGAAACCCAAAGTTCGCCCTTGACCTCTGGTAGTAGCAGTATGGTTAGAAAGGGGCTTTTTGATGACTTTGGTGATTTCTCCATGGAGTCTCCAAGTGAAGCAGAAGTAGTAGCAGGTGCAGGGAGCTCGGGACTTGGAGAAAGAGAGAATGCTACTACAACCCAGCAAACAGCCTTTTCGTTTCCAGAGAGGAAAGATGCAAGTAGATCTAGAGTACTTCAGAAGTCATTGTTTGGTGATAGTGACGAGGAGGAGGATTTGTTTGGCGAATGATAATGGGATGCTTGTCCTGACTTTATATATCGCCATTGCTACAATTGTTGAACCACCGATTTTTGTGGGCTGGAACATTTGTTGGGTTGTTAGAAAAGAATTTGGGGGCGTTGACTGAGGACTGGTCGGTGTCGCCTCCGTTTGTTCATCCTTGATGTTCTCTTCGTTGTTCATGTTCTTCTCGACTTGCTCAAGCATTAGCCTTGCATGATCTGTTTGGCATGGTGAGGGTCATAACTCAGAGAACCCCTGCTTTTGATTTTTGCAACACTCATACACTTTGGTCTCTCTGATTCTCACCGCATCCTGAGCTCTCACTCTGTCACCACCTTCCACTTYTGCATGGTAATCTATGTTCCAATTTCCAACTAATTCTTGTCCTTGTGATAAATACTTTAACCCTAGAGGGTCCTGATTCATTCCCAAAATTGACGACTTGAGAAAAATCATTATAAAGTGCTATTTGGAAGCATAACTTGGAATTGATATACAAATAAAAGTTGTAGACTAAGAGTTGCAGATATCATCGGTACGGTTAGATTCACCTATGCTATCACCAATATTTTTTTATAAATTTTGAAAGCGAAATTTCAAAATTCCTTCAAAATTTGATAACAAGCAAAACATTACCATTTTTGGAGTCAAATTTGTTGGAATGGATTTGAAATGAGGTTCTCTTGACATGAGGATTTTTTGAAATTTTTGTGTTCTTAAAATCTATGACCTCATTTTGGCAAATCCAGTTTTCATCTAAAGTCAATGCAATTTTGGCTTAGTTCACCACTTGACATACTTTCACATTAGTAATTTTAGAAAAATATGTGCTTTAGTAACACCAAATATAACCCATAGATAGAACAACTTGCTATAGTATCTCTACAAATTAGAAAAACTTTCATCCAAGCAGTTAGGAGGATGAAACTGCAATTTCAATCTATTCATCGTCCATTTTTTGGACGTCGGCGTGCTTCAAGGTTAAGACCATACTAAATAACCATTTTGGTGTGTTGCAATATGGAGGATGAGTCAGTGGTACTTTGAGGTTCATTATCATGTAGAAAGTGAATGCCTTCACATTGGCAGAAGAGTCCACTATTGTATGTTTACGTCAGTTTCGGAAATAACTTGAGAAAATATGGAACATGTCCAAACTTTTAAAAATTGTAGAACCATTTTTTGAAAATCTGAATAATTTTATTGTTGTCAATTTTGAATATCCAAAAATCATTTTTGAGAAAATTTAGAAAAAGTAAAGCAATTACACATGAATAGATAAAAGTAATTCAAAATTGGGAGTGTTAAAAAAGTAGGAAGAGTAAAGTGCCGAAATCCAAGAAAAGAAAAGCAAGTTGCCAAACTGTCCACTTCTAAAATTAAAATATTTTGGACCTACGCGTATAAAATTAAAATATTCCAAAGGTGCAGAATTTGACCTACGCGTATCGTGATAGTGTTGTTGCCAATGGGGTAATACTTGAATTGAAGTTGGATATTGAAGCACTATAGTTGTAGGGTAGAATTGGCAAGAAAATAAGTCTTTGAATAGATGTCAAAAAGTTTCAATTCATTTCCAATTTTGACTTTCAATCCATTAATAATTGTAGACTTGAAAGGGTCTAGTTTGTAAAATTCCACATGACTCAGAACATTGGAGTTTTTGTATTGACAAACATAGAGTTCAGGGGCCTGCTACTAGTCAACATACACCTCCAAAGACCAATATGATGTGTTTAGAGTTGTTAAGACTTCCATATCAAATGAAGCATGAAGACTATTAATCTTCAAAGGACAAGCCTAAAATTCTTTTTTCATACTTCATTTTGTAAGTACCTATGAGTGTATTTTTTTATTTTCCAAAGATGTGATTATACCAYCTCCTATTAATTGGAAAAATTGGAAAATATTGGGGAATTTTATTTGCAATTAATATAAGTTTTTGAATAAAAAATGAAACAATTTCTATCAAATGCAATATGTGCTTACAAAATTTGAAAATCTCTCCATATGTCTATATTATATATCCTAAAACATGAGGTTGCATATTTTTATCGTGTCATTTGAAATTAGGAGATCATCACTCTCTGGTTTTTAGTTAATTTTCCAAATTATTGGTCAATATTTTAGAAAATTTTCTATATTTTAAGCACAAGTATTATGATAAGTTGATGAATATCAATAAAAAATTAATTACTAGTGGATACCTAATGATTTTCATGCTCCAATATCCAAGTGATAGGTACTATTGAAGAACAATTCATGATGTATGACAAAGCTTATGAGGCATTTGCACGTGATCTACAATATATCAACCAAAAATGTGATAAATCAAGGGAATCATTTGCACAAGCAATTATGGAAAAATATTGTTAATTGTTGTATACCTGCATGATGGGGATGCCCATCCATTTTGAATTGCTAGGGTGCTAGAAAAATTTGATGTTCATCTAAACCATCTAAATTTTATCAAGCTTCAATATTACAAATTGACAAGCAAGTCCAGTAATGTATAAGAGACTTACACATGAATCACATCTTTGGCCTATTGTTGCTCCAATGCAACTTAGAATAGCTAGAAAGGTCATTAGAATTGGAAAAACTGATCATCTTTTCTCTCAGCAAAATTATTACATCGAGGCCATCCACTAAGATTTTCTTTTAACCAATAAAATTGAATTGAGATTAAAATGGGTCAAAATTGCCAAGGTTGAGGCAAGGTTGAGGCACCTATTCTTATCACTTTAAGCAATTCAACGTACTTAGAGGTAGAATCAATATATGAAATTACTTTTAACACATTCATTTGGCAATTGAAAACCACAAATTTTCCAAAATAAATTGATAAGTTTTGGAATATCTATAAATATGCTATGAATTTGTAACTAGTTCAAATACATGATTTTCTCAAAACCTGTTTTTTGCATTCACTTAACAAAGGTGTACATTTTGGACTTCCTATATCTACATTTTTTTCTAGATTGGTTTAGGCCTATAGGTTACTCTCAAGGATCCTCCATTGCTAATGACGCGACACCGACTTTTTCTTGCGCTGCGGTCGTCACGCTCGCGTCCAGGGCAGCCCATCCGTTGCGAAAGTCGCATTGCACCTTCCTCCTCCACCGCGCCACCAGACGAAAACAGTAAAGAGTAACAGAGAACACACAACAGGACACGCCCGTCTCTCCGCTCCTCGATTCCCAGTCGTCCGGAAACTCCCCCCGCACACGACCAAGGCTGCCAGATTGATACCCCCTCATGGCGAGCCGCCTCTCWCCACTATAAARCCTCCCAGTCRCTCTCTTTCTTCTCAAYTGAATTTCATCAAAACCCATCAGAATCCACTTCTTCCTCCAGGGATTGAGGAAGCTAGTTCACCGATTTGCTGCTGCTTACTTGTGTGAATTCGACGCGTGGGTTCAGCAAACTCAATCAACAATGTGTGCATTCTTTCTCCCCGTGATTAAGAGTCCTTATTACTCTCTCCTTCTCGTGCTGTGTGTGTTGTACCCTTGCCTCATGCTCTACCTCTCCAAGAATAGGGTCCCTCACATTGCGGAGAATCACTCTGCCGTCCTCCATCCTTCGCAGTAAGATGGTGGTTTCGATCTTTTCTTGATTCTTGAGAAATAGGAACTGGCTATGGTGTAATTGGAATTGTGCTTAATTGTTAACCCTGGGGATCGTCTTTGGTGAATTTTGCAGGACGATGAGGCACATTCCAGCGAAGAGCTTGCACGTTTCCACTCCGACTTGGTGGCTGGAGAGCCGTTTTCACTTCAGGTAAGGGCATATTATTGGTTTAGATGTGATTTTTGCGGGGTATTGTTTAATTTTATTTATGTTTTGATTAGTTTAGGTTTTAGTGAGGACTGCTTTGATGATTGTGTTCTTCGTCTGTGCAGCTTTGCAGAGTACTATAACCCAGGCAACGAAGAGTTTGGAGTGCTGCGAGTTTTGAATGACGACCTCGTCAAGGTATGCACGGCCATTAGAGCCCGTTATGGTAAAGAATGCAGATCTTTTTTGTAATACTGAGTAACAGGATGCGTATGTCAGAGAAGAGATGAGCTGACTTTTTGTAATGCTTTTTGGTTGACAGCCGAAGGCAGGATTCGGTACTCATGCCCACCGTGACATGGAAATCTTCACATATATTGTGGATGGGAAATTAACTCACAAAGACAGGTGAGAAATCCCAATACGATGAGATTTTAAACATGTGCATCTAGGTTGTACTGGAAAATCACAAAGTTCTTGCCACAATGCATGCATTCAAGATTTTTTTTTTCTTTCTCTTCAATCTCTAGGTGATCCTGGTGTGACAATGGGGACTAACTTGCTGTTGTTAATCAGCATTGGAACKTCCGAGACCTTGGGCCGTGGCTCAGTTCAATATATGAGTGCTGGAACAGGAATTCGACATTCGGAGATGAACAACAACGATGACTTGTATGCGATCGATTCCTTGCTCTATGAATTTGATATTTCGAATTTTATAATGGTATCAAGAATTACTTGTAGGAATCCTTTACAGAACCTAGAATTGTCATGGCAGTTTCTAATGGAAATTYTGCCAGTCCTGACGCAGCTAGGTTTTCTTGGATATCTCTAGTGGGTGGGTTTATGCTAATTAATTTAATTCTCGATTTTAAAAGAAAATTACGTATCATTGTACCATCAGTTGTCACGTATTTGACAATACCCTACGTTTTGGTCCAGGTTGCGCTTCTTACAAATTTGGATCAAGCCTGAGAAACATGGTCTCAAGCCCAACTACGGTTCACGTGTATTCAAGTGAGTGCAGGCTCTTGCTTGTAACATTTTTCAGTTTCCTTTGTGTGGTTGTTGAGATRTATCTATTCAGACCAAATTGCATACTAATAAGAACATTACCGCAACTTGGATTGCCAGGAAAGYAGACCGACACAACAAGATTCAGCATGTTTTGACAGATTTCAAGAGATATGCGAGTGAGAAGGATCTTGGCGAGGGTGTCATCCCCATCCACCAAGACTGCAACATGTATGTTTCGGAGGCTGATCCAGGTGTGGAACAAGGCTTCGTACTCGCCAAGAGACGGCAAGCCTATGTGGTTTGCATTGAGGGCAAACTGTCTGTGAGTGACTCCGTGCATCTGGACACTCGGGACGCTATGGAGGTATGTATCAGGTTTACGATTTCAGAGTTATAATTTTTCGAAATTCACCCTGAGCGTAGTCCATCTAATAATCACAGAAAGATTGCTATGTGTTTCCYCGCGAATGGTTCCATATTTGTACAGAATTATAGACGGCGGCATTGGATTACAGTAACAGGCTTTGCATTATCTTAAGGGAAGCGACTCTTCCTTGTAATTGTCTCCCTCCTCTCATTGCATATATGTTTTGGTTGTTTGGGGCAGATAAAAGCGGGAACTACTCAAGATCTACCACTGCAGTTCAAGGCTGATAAGGGTGTGGGTGCGCATTTCCTTGTGATTGAGATGGCTCTGGCTTAACAACATTAAATAATTTCAAGGCCTTCCAGATTCGAGGTTCACCTCAAGAAGATTTTCAAGTTCCAATGGCTCCTTGAAAAAGTAACCTAGTATTTCGAATCAGGTCTCTGAATGATCGATGTAAATCGAACTTTGAAGGTTTGCTTTCATATGTATTAGTGTCATCTCTATGTAGTACTTGTGTGAGAGGTATATGTACAATATCTGGAGAGGGAATGATAATCGTAGAAAGGTGCGTTATGGTGGTGTGCCCCGAGTTTAGACTTAAGGCGACCTTGTGCAAAATAAGATAGTTTCCAAAGCTGGATAGATCTTGGTGCTCAGTAAAGGAGGTGAGTGGTAGTAGAGTGGGTATCTACCAAATGGGTGGATGCCTAGTTACCACTTTATTTTGTCAGSGAATATATATTTATAAAGTTTAAATGTGTTTGGCTACACTTCTTGAAGCCTTTATCAAGTTGTATGAAACGACTCATTATCAACTCTAATTAATGACTAATCAATCAACAGCCACTACAGTTTGTTGATGTCGGAGTCAAGTTTGAACTCTTTCAGAAGCTCCAGAAGGGACGAACAGTGTATCTCTGCTTGCAAGAGACCAAGCAGAGAAATACACGATTCGCCCCCGCGCCTTAAAAATGTTGACTCAAGGTTCCATATGCACAATTATTAGTCTTTGAGAGCAAAGTTACAGGGACGTGCAGTGATAGGTGGTGGATGGACTGTCAGTTGATGGCCAAGTCATGCTTACACCATTGATCTTTAAACTAGAGTCAATCACGAGGTTGTCTTCTCTCCCGTCAATACCGGTCCACAACCTCGCAGTTCGAAACTGCATATGAAATTCATATATAATGATAAATGTTCGATCTCAACAGAACTGGCTMTGGGACCCAAAGTGATCCCTCCACAGCTCTCCACATCTTCCAAAAATACACTAGTCAAAATGCTTAAAAACGATGCAATCAATATCCGACCTCCACCTCAACAAGTGACGAAAATTTCTTCAACACTCGCTCTCGTTACGCCACCATTCTCAAAACAGGTGGCAATGCTACCATCCTAAACAAAAGAAGTTAATTGTCAGTTGTTACTAGACCACTAGGTAACTGTAAAAGATGCGCGCTAGCTCTCACGTGAACTACCTTGCAGATAGTCATAATTACACTACTACATACATATGTTAAAAGTGAAGATGAATTCTTCACCAATCTCTCTCATAACGCCACCATGAATCCACTAACAGGTGGCAAAGTCAGTCGCCATCCTGAAGAAGAGAAGTTAATGGCTAGTTGTTAGTAGAGTGCAAAATGAATGTCATGAAAATTGGACTATGACCTGTACTAAGTCAATGTTACGTACGTACAGCTAAATGACTAGTACCTCACTTGCGCAAGAACAAGTACCGCCATCTTCAATGACGTCTCTCAAAATCCTTGTGCCGTTTCAAAATCTTGTGTTGGTGTACAATGGCTACCAAACTGTCCCGACGGAACGAGAATTCTCCACCCGGGTCTCGCGATCTGGACACCGATCAGTCGGTAACGGATACGCACAAAACGCGTCGTCACGCAAGCACAGGAACAGRCGTTCATACGCCGCGCCCATCGTCGACGCCTTGAACATCATGCGTGCATACTCCACGCGCGTCTCCGCGCCSGCGCCCATCTTCTTCCTCCCGTCGCGAATGGCTTTTTCCAACGCCACCGTAAGGGCTTCCACATTGGGCGCAAACGTGAACCCAAATTGCTTCCCGATGATTACACTCCACGTGATGCTCGCGAATCGCGTCGCCATTAGCGCCTTCCCGCACTGGAGCGCCTCGATGAGCGTCGTGTCCAGTCCCTGCGACCGCAGCGTCGGGTTCACGAACACGTCCAGGGCGTTGTAGAATCCATTAAGCTCATCTGGTGGTAACGGTCCCAAGGCGACGACGTTGGGCTTCCCTGGTGCCAGGCGCGCGTACCGACTCAACCAGGGTCCGCTCCCCGCGACCAAGAGGTAGACGTTGCTGTGTCTTTCTAAAATGCTCAAGAACGCCTCGAAGAGCAGCGGGTGGCCTTTGTCTTTCACCAGTCGTCCCGCGACGCCGAACACCATGGTCGCGTTCGCGGGCACGTTGTACTTGCGCCGAAACGCCGCGCCTTGGTTTGAGTTCGGGTGAAACGCGTCGTCGACGCCATTGAAGATGGTGTGCACGCGCTCCACGGGAAACTCGTAGATCGTACGCATTACATCCGCGACGTAGTCGCTGATCGCAATGTGATGTCCGTAGCTATTGAACATTTTAGTCTCCTCCACGATCTTTTTCAGCCGCCCGACCAGGTTCCGCTGGAGCTCCTCGCTGGGCGGCTCCATGGGGATGCCGTGGCGCTCCATGGCGATGTCGCTGTGGATGCATTCCGCCGCAATGCCGTGCCATGTGGCGGCTGTGGGGGAGGTTCCGTTCGCTTTCCTTGGCGTAAGGGAAAAGCTTTCCGTGTGCACAACGTCGAAAGGGGATCCGGAAGCGTTCAATGCCAGAAACGTCTGCCAGTAAAGCTCCTCGGCTGAGTACCCAACCTCGGATTCACGTGGCGAGGGGACGATGTGAACGTGGAGACGTTTCTCCTTGTGAAGAGTGATATTCTCCCCATTGGGGCGAGTGGTGAAGACGTGAAGCTCGTGACCGCGGCGAGCCAAGTCATGGTACAAGGTGCTCGCGTGATGCTCCATCCCGCCGGGCTTCCCATCCCTCGGCCAAGTCTTCACAAAGGCCGCGATGCGTAGGCGCTGGGATCGAGYGGCACCGAAACACAGGCGGTTCCAGGCGCCTTCAAATTCTCGCAAATCGCCCGCCCAGAACTCGTCACGCACATTCAGCTTCGCGCAAATGTTGGATCGGCGCAGCCAGGCGCTTTGCTGGCCGAGCGAAATCGCTGATGTCGAGTTGCCATTGCTATTTCCAATGGAGTATCGAATAGAAATCACCAGAAACGCGAACCACACGATGTTCAGGAGCACGAAGGACCATTTCACGGCGTTACCACATGGGATCTTGCCGCTGCGCTCAGATTCCCAAAGCTTCTTCAACCGAGAACCCGGAGTGGCACTGGGACTGGCTGCTTCTCGCTCAGATTCCCAAAGCTTCTTCATTCGAGAAGCCGCAGTGGCACTGGGACTGACTGCTTCTCGCTCAGATTCCCAAAGCTTCTTCAATCGAGAAGCCGCAGGGGCACTGGGACTGGCTGCTTCTCGCTCAGATTCCGGCCAAAGCTTCTTCAACCGAGAAGCCGCAGTAGCACTGGGACTGGCTCCTTCAAGATTGCAGATGGGTAACGACCCCAACTGCCGGTGCTGCATCTCTCTAGCGCTAGTTTAAGTTCGTCACTAAGTGTAGCATTGTTGCTGAGGAGGGAATGTACGTTTCGGAGGCTTCGACATGTCGCGCCCTCTACAGTTTCTAACTCGGAGTCATCAATACGACCTGCACTATCAAGACCTGGCTACAAAATGACGACTATTTTCCAGGCTAAACGATTGAGGACCGAGAAGAGCCATGCCAGTGATATCCAGAGACGAACCAAACACACTGGGAGAAGGCCAGAGCTAACTTAGGTCAGGTACGTGACGTGTATGGAAAATTTTGTCATGAAGGGCTGACGCCGCCGGGATGCAATCTCAAGAAGAATGGTAACGTTGGGTCTAATGACTTGAACAGAGGATGTTGGGGTAGTTTGATGTCACATGAGCAGCGTTACCAACTAAGTACTACCTTTGATGCGTCTTGTCGGAGGTCAACTCTAGCCTGACAAATTATAATAACAAACAAAAGCTCAAAAAGGAAGTAAGAAGACGAGTGTCGTAACTTTTGTACGAGCATCAATAAAGAGTGGGTCGATCTGTTAACTGAGCAACATGGATATATGCTCCATGTCGGACAAGTAACAAGTGACAAGAAACAAGTAACCAGAAATCACGTCCTGTTGATGCACTCCATCAACAGAGTATTCAGCGATCACCGMAAGGAAGCGAAAGAGCRCGAGATCTCAAAGCGRCAAGAGGGRCTRSGCTCTAAACATCACTAGCGAACACACTGTAATGAGGCAGAAACTTGCTTTGGTACTCCGAATATGGCTTAYGAGTCCCGCATAGTGTCCGTCCCGGCCCTTAGACATCGGCGCTCCAACTTGTCGCAGACTACCAGGAAGTACTGTAGGAAGCGCATTATTAGAGCATTATTTTCAGAGAATTASGGTTATATATTCTCCTGCTTATTGCCCATAAACAGCCGAAGTTCTATACAGTAAATTACATTGGTTGTCAGTCGGTGCGCACGATGAGAGTCATGAATGCATCATGTTACCGTACAGTATGTACATTGATCCTCTACTACAAGCGGTTGTCGCAACTTGCACCAAGAAATTGGGTCGGAACTCGGGACGCAAATGACTTGATTTCCTTCAAATTGTCGGTAGAACTCGATTCAAAGCAGTAGAGTTCGTATCTGTGTGAAAGAGCCAAGGACGAGGCTAACCTTAACATGCCAGATCGATCCTTGTTAACTCTTGTGATTGTGAATTATCCCGCCTTGCGCGCCTTGTTCTCCTACCACTTGCGGTTGCGCACACAGAACTTTCCAGCTTCCACGCGACGATACAGAATTGGGGTCCCTGATGCGTGCTGCCGGAAAATACTTTCCGCATACCGAGAGCCGATGCCGAAGTCTTGTCTGCTGACAGCATTGAGCAGTGAAGTACTGTACTGTACAGAACAAAAAGAATCCTGGTGGCTGGTGTGGGCTATCGTGCGCAGAATTTTATTATGGTTGATGACTCTCTGCTGGACTGCAGAGCACCAACTCTTGAAAAGTCAATTGCACCAACCTAATTTGAGGACCGGCCAACCGTTTGAGTTTTGCACATGTTTTTTCCGGGTGGGTCACCTTGAAAATCATGAATTCTAATACCATGAGAATCATTGGTTTTAAAAATTTCAAAAGTAAGCATTGGAAGTCAAAGTGTCGAGGATGAATGGTTGCAATTTTGTCCTACACAGAAAGATGCTCTTACTCACCAACCAAAAAATGGCTTCGGTGTCGTTTAAGAGTTAAACCTTTATATCTTTCAATCCATGACTCCAATGACTCCAATGGGCTTAATTGAATTGACGATTTGTGTTTAAAGGAGGATAATTGGTCTTCAAGAGTACAATTGAGCTCCTTGATTTATTAATGACACTAATTTCTTGAAGATGAGAGACAAAACACAAGTTAAAATAARGCATCAATTGATTTCGTCTTCATATGTCTATATTTCTTGTTGTGTAATCGTAGTGATTGATTTGATTGAAGATTTGGATTCACAAGCCAGGGTGTGAACATTCCTATGCATTTTCATACTCATGTTCATTATAAAATATAAAAACACATGTTCCAAGCTTGCTTTGTCTAATTCTGTCTAGACTTGATTATTTTAGTTCTTCGTTTCTTGTGCGCAACAGTGTTCTTGCCAAAGAATCCATCCAAGGTGCCAGGGCARGCATGCCGAATTTCCGACAACAGACTCGTGCAGKAGCCACTCCGATAATGAAATCATGCCGTAAACACTCGGATAATGGATTGAGTCATGTTCAAATTAGTTATTCACCAGCTGTAATGTTTGATTGAACACAAATAGATTGAATGTTCCATAATGCAGGGAAGAAGGCGTAGTAATTAGCTCTCTTTCATATTTCCCGTAATCGTTTTTTTCTATAAAATTTGAATAGGTCGAGACGTTGCAAGGGTAGCACTCAAAATTGTGCACAACCAGCACAASTGGTGCATGTGTTYGGCTCCTCCTAATTGACATCATCCTGAATCCGTTTATACACGYCCTAAAACGCAGGTACTTTACTGAATCTAAYAGTATTATATACAGAGCTTCGAGACAAATCGCCACCTATTTAGCAAGCAGTTTAGCTTCAATCTCTTCCAACGTCAAGCCTTTAGTCTCCGGCACAGTGGTCACAACAAATACAAGCGCCACCACACTRATGACCCCAAAGATCACAAAAGTGAACGTCTCGCCCACCAGGTCCTGCAACGGAGCAAAAGCCAAAGCCACAATCGCATTCGAACCAAAATTGATCAACGTGGTGACACTGAGCGCCCGCCCCCGCGTCCTCAGCGGGAAAATCTCCGACACCATGAGCCACGAGATCGGGCCGAAGGAGATTTGGTAGCATCCGACGTAGAGCAGCAGCGCCGTCACGGCGAGGTACGGGAACTTCGTGAGAAAAGAAAAGTAGATGGCCAGCATCGCCAAGCTCGTGGTGAGCCCGACGGCCCCAAAAATTAGCAATGGCCGTCGCCCGAGCTTGTCCACATTCAGCACCGCCACCGTCGTCATGACGAGCTTGAACGACCCCAATAATACGGACAGCTGCGTCGCGTCGGACGCGACCGCGAACCCCGCGCGTTGCAAAATGGGGGCGGCGTAGTACAGCACACTCGGTTGACCCGTGAATTGCTGGAAGAACACAAGCCCCCCACCAACAAGAAGCGCCTTCAGATTCACCCCTCGAAAAAGCTCCCCAAAACTAACATTCACATCCTCACCGGCGCAAGCAATCTGCAGTTGCCGCCAAGTCTCCTCCGTCTCACTTTCCGCCATCTCGGCTGTGCACGCCGACCCCTTCAGACGCCGATACGCGACTGCAGCCTGGCTCTTCAATTCCTCTTCGTCGCCTTTCCCTTGCACCGCTTTCAGCAACAGCCATCGCGGCGAGTACGGCAGCCACCACATGCCAACCACCATCACGGCCGCAATCGGTACGGCGAATCCAAACATAAACCGCCATCCCCCAACAGTATCAATCTCCCACCATCCAATGAAGTACCCCACCAACATCCCACACACAATTAGGGCTTCCTTCATCGAAACCAGAGTTCCCCTAATCTGACTCGGTGCAGTCTCCGCGATGTAACACGGCGCGGCGTGCATCGCGAGCCCAATGCCCACCCCGAACACCAATCTCCCCAAAATCACAACCGTGAGATTGGGCGCCACCGCCGTGATAAATCCCCCGAAAATGTACATCCCTCCAGCGATCATAAGCTCCCTTCGTCTACCCAAATAATCCGCAACATTAAATGCGAGAATGGATCCCAGCAGCGCCCCATACAAAGACCCACTCACAACCAACCCCATCTGGAGCGACGTGAGGTGGTACCAGTTCGTGCCACTGAGAGTTGGAGAGGAAATCGAAACGGTAGCGCCCGAGGTGGCGCCAATGTCGTAACCGAACAAGGAGCCTGCGAGGGCGGGGAAGAAAAAGGGAAGGAACACTGCTGACCAGGTATAGTCCGCTGCATGAGGAGSKCTAGACAACAGCGGCTCSGACTGCTCGCGGCCRTCGCGCTCCACGTCCAATCCATTYGAATTGACCCCCATAGCTCCCCTCGTTCGTTGCAACTGAAGCTCCCGCTGCTTCAATTCAAGTGCCTGCGCAAGAAGGGATCAAGTCTGGCAGTGGGATTGGGGGAGGGAGGCAGCATTTGAGATCRACGTCGTCGTGGGGAAAGCAAGGGTGGTGGGCGACAGAGACGAGGCCACGGCGACGACGAGGAGCTTGGCCATGGATGGCAGTAGTACCGCAGCAGCTGCAGCCATGGCGGAGGTGCCTGCGGCTCATTAGTAGCTTAGCTACTGTAGATTAGTACGGAGGCGACCTGCTTGGGTTGCACGTGACGTTGACAGTGGACAGTGGACTGAAGGTGCGTTGGGGGCTTGGGGCCAGTGATTTTTTTCTTCATTTAACTTAGAAGCATCCATTACCTTTGATTTAAGCAATTTCAGCACAATTGCAGGCATATTTTCCTGTAAAGTTTTTTTCTGTAGTATTGGCAACTGAAAATCATGAATTTTCAGAAATAAAAATTAAAAATTTCAAATAAGGCATCTATCTTCTATGAATTTTCAAAGTTATACCCACTAGAGCACCTTAATTTGCAGTCCTAGTAAATGTACCTTGATTCTCACGTCAAAATCTTAAAAAATCAAAGCCCACCAACCACAGGGATGGATTCAAGGTACTTTTGAGGATATTTTAAAGGGAACTCTAATGTCAATCAATGCATACGCTCAAAAGAATGGGTATTCTTACCTTATAGGAGCAGTCTCAAAATCCACTTGGATTGCCCCTACAAATGGTTCGAAAACAGTGCAAGGAGTTTGTAAAATGGATAGGAGTGTTTGTACTATGAGAATGTTCTTCCATGTGCATGGTTTTAGGAATTGCATCCAATGATTGGGGTAAATGTGGTCACTAGCCCCCCTTTCTTTTGGACCAATGTCCCCACTATATAGGTCAGTTTTGGGAGGGACAAAACCAAAGAGGTTAGATTCTGACAAATCAGGTGAAATTTTGCTACAAAATAACAAGACCTGGTGGTCACTGTTTTCTATTGAATTTGCAATCTTTAACCCATGAAGGATGAACCCTAGTGATTGCGAAATCATCCATTTTGATACCGTTAGAATCACAGGTTTCAAAAAATTCCAAAACACTCATTAGAAGTCAAATTTCTATAGAAGATCTCCCATTTCCACACAAAATTCCAAAGATGAATAGTTGCACTTTTATTCCACATAGAAAGATTCTCTATCATCTATTGGACGCCAAACATCCGTGTCGATGTTCAAGGGTTAATCGCGCTCTTCTAAGAGAGTAATATTTGAAAGTATGGAGAGTACATAGTGTTTTAGAACTATTGGTGAATTGAATATAAAAGTATATAGCTATCATGTGATAACTCCATTTTGAGTTCCCACTGGATACATTAACGACTTCCATAAACAATTTTAGCTCTTTCTTTATGAATTCTTGGATTGACTTGCTCCATTCAAAGTATTTTCTCAGTTGATACCTAGGTCAATCTATATTCAATAATAGATACCTACAATTTTTCCACTATAAAAATCGTATTTAATTCTAGTGAGTTCCAAAATTTTAGATGACAATTTCCATGGAACTCCTCTTCATATCTTTGTCCACCCAAAATTTGGAAATTATCATCTTTGGAGCGAGAAGTTTGTCCAAAGAGCTCTTCTTCTCTTTACATGCACACCTTAGGTGTCTCCTAATTTATTTTGGGCATTGCAAAAAGTGATCTTTGTTGGAGTCAACGTTTGGGTATTTTCAATTCAGTTTTATCAATTATTTTTCTATGTTGTTTTTCTATTTAATTCCAAATAGAAATTTTTATAGATTTTGTTACAAGTTTTTTTTCAATGTTTTCAAATTGCAATTGTTTTTTCTTCAATTCCACCAGCTGACTTACCTGACTATGAACTAAATGGAGTGGTTTTGACACCCTTCCACTCAAATAGTTTATTTACAAAATTTGATTCAATGTATAAAACTCACTTTGTGTGTATGTTAGCATAAGTGAGTTGAATTTTTGATTAATTCTGGTTAAGTTTGATATTTCAATTAGATAAGAAGATGAACTAAAGCCGCCTTGAATCACCATTTATAAAGTCTAATTTATTGTATGTGTATCCAAAGGTATCATTCAAACTCAACATGTAGTAGGACCTTTGATTAACCCATTAAGGACTTGTCGACCACTTTTGGGTTGATATTGACACTTTTTCATAAATAGCCAGAGTTTTAGAATGAATTTGGATACGTACAAAAGGGGACGGATGTGGGGAATTGTAAATTGCATGCATTGGGCCAAGAATCAGGACAATCTGTGCTAGCATGTGGTTTAGGGATTGAAAAAACTAATGATATCTGGGCTGAAAATACAAAAATCTTCCAGTAAGGGAACCTTGAATTGCCACATAATTTATTGTGGAGGCCTAATCATTCATGTCAATTCCATTGGCATAGTCAAATCTCCTTAAAGCATCACAATTTGATATTTTTTCCATGTTTAATTAGAAACTAGAGAATGTCTTGCTTGCCCCCCAAATCAACCACGGTTCTTAACCCCTAAAAGCCCAAGGGATTTGGACAAAACACAAATGTGTTATAAAATATAAGTTCTATAACTTTTTTGAAGTTTGCATCAAAGAAGTTTATGTGAACCACAAAAAATAGAAGATATAAGTACGGTCAAAATTATACAATTATTTTCAGATTCTCTTCAAATTAATTTTGAAGATATAACTTCAAAAATTCACCAAAAATACAATTTCTATCCTCAACACTTGAATTTTTTTTTTATTGGTCAAAATAGTGGTTTCTATTGAATTGTAAAAATATGCATAAGATCTGGTCATAAAAATTTCAATTCTTTCCTCAAATAGTAAGTTTTTCAACACTAAAAAATTCTAAACACATTGTGCTATTTTTCTTATGATTTTTTTCTGACCGTAGCGATCTTAGTTTTGAATATAAATACTGAAAGACAACCCAATATTTTCAAGGAAAAAAAAAAAATTCAAAAAAAAGTTTTTTTCTGCCCGAAAATTCTGCTTAAAGTTGGGCAGCGACCAAAAAATGGTCATTTGAGCGCTTAGGGGTTAATGGGTTTAGGGTAGAAGGTCCATAAAGTGCCAATATAGGGTGTGATAATTAATGTTTGGAGGTTATAGTTCTTAAAACATTTTTTTAGTGAATTTTTCTTGAGAAATAAATGGAATTGGGTAATTGGCATCTAATCCAAATTGTTTCGTATTTTTTGAGCTTTATGAAATTAGCCATGATTTTTGAAATTGAGAAGTAGTGGTCACATTGAAGTTCTAAAAGCATCTACATCTTGAAATGTACACTTTTATATAGTTGGGCCAAATAATCTTACAGTTAAACTACATCTTGTGACATTCAAAGAATTTTTCTTGATATAGAATAGAATTGGAATTTTTTGTCTTGCATACTTAACATTCTATTCTTATGCAATGCCAATGAAGTACACCTAATGTCAATTTCAAAAAAGAAAAACTTCATTTGTGATTAATTGATTCATTTAATATTCATGATTTTACATGATAAATGATTGAAAAACATTGGTGATAAGTTCTTTTAATTCAATTGCATGCATGGACATGTAGGAAATATTCATCCATACATTTATTTTAACAAACATCTCCAAAAAAGTTTGAGAATTTTTTCTAAAAAGATTTTGATGTTGAGAAGACAATGCCAAACTTTGTATAATAGTCATTTCTATATTTTAACTAGATTTTGGCAAAGTAATTATACCATCATGCTCAAAAGTACAAAAGAAGTTTTGGTGTTTTGAAACCGAAATTTGATATACTTGATTGGATTGCATAATAATTGAATGTTAATTATACAAGACAAACAATGCCAATTGTATTCAATATTATGAATATCTTTGAATGGCACAATAGGTAGTTTGTAAGATTATTGGACTTAATACATTGTTGGTATAATGCAAAAGCAAAATGTACTCCAATTTGTTTTTAACCCCTAAAGCACTAAATTGCATTTTTTGGCAACATAGCAATTTTGGGTAGCTCACTACGAGTGGAGTTTGTGATATTTTTCTTTAAAATTCTCACAAAACATGTGCCCAAGGAGTAGTTGTTAGGCTCAACAATTTTCATAACTTTCACTACATGGTTAAAAAGTTATGGTATGATATGTTGTTTTCATTGCTTGGCGGGCAGCTTGGGCAGCAAAAAAAACTTCTTGAAAAATCACTTTTTTTTTAAATTAAAATTTGAAATTGGTTGTCTAGATTTTACATTTAATAAATGTAAAATCTAGACAACCAATTTCAAATTTTAATTTAAAAAAAAATATATGGAAAGCTTTGAATCATTCCATTTGGACTAATGACATGAAAGTTATGGGAGTTTAGTTTGTGGCTAGTTTGTGGCTAGTTATGGAATCTCTACTCTAAAATAAACTTTGAAGTCCTTCATTTTACTCAATTTTCAATATTTTGGGGAAAAAAAACACATACGATTTATATTTTTTATTACAACATTCAACAATTGGGATTGGCATTTTTCAATTCCATGAATAAATTGTTAACAATCTAGTATTTTGAACCATTTTCTACTTCTTGCTACTTACTATTTTTTTCCTATATGTTGTACAATTTCAAATGATCTGAAAATTTTCAAACATGTGTCTAATTTGCCTTGAAAAATTAATCCAAATAGTAACCACTATTTTGGGCATTTTTTCATACACTTGTGACTATCTGAAGTGCAGTTGTCCGGTTTTCACAGGGCCCCAATTTTTTTTTTTTCCAATTCAAATGCTAATATCTTCCAATCTACACAGTGGAAATTCCTGAAATTTTTTCCACATGTTTTCAAACTAGTGTACTACAAGATCCTATGGGCATATGTGTTCAAAAATTTTAAAAAAAAATATTTGGTACTTGTCCTAGAAATGGCAGTTTTGGAGCGATTTGGTGAAAACATAGTCAAAAACCTTTAGGGGTTAAAGGACATGCTTAGAGCCCAAGCACTTTAAGGCCCTCCTACTTTAGTACATGAGAGTTACAAACAACTTAGTTCAACTAAAATTGACTACATTTAACTTTGAAATCCAAGTCCATTATGTGTACAAAGTTTGTTTACAAATTTGCAGTAAATGCAAAGAACCAAATGTGGATCCTTTTTCCAATTCAATTGCTTGTGCAAAAAAAAGGGACTTCTAATGACTTGGCATAAATAAATAAAAAATCCATAGTGCGGGACATTTGAGGCATTGTAGTCCCTTAAATTTTCAAAGACCTATCTTAAGGAAAAATGTTCCTAGAACATTGGAGAGCATCAACCAATTACCTCTTAGTTAAGTATTCATGTGGGGACCCTTGCTCTCAACAATTACAACCCAAAGCAACTTGTTGTGTATTGCAGTTAATATGTTATAGCCTATGGTAATCATGTACCAATATTTGTTGCTTCATGACTTGRTGTCACACACTTGTACTACACCACATTCAATACTGCTCAACATGTATCTGGCTTTCCATTTATTTTCCAATATGTCTTAGATTTCAAAATGGAATCTACTTGGATAGATGATAATATTATGTTCTCAAAATTTTCTAGGAACATTATAAAGGCCAAAATTCATCCCAGATACAACACTAAATTCTCTTTTCATTAGTACATTAATGGAGTATTTAATGGAGTGCTAGCATGTGAGCATAGAATCTATGAGCCAATGAGCCTCGAAGGTTGTATTATAAACACTTTCTATGGTTATAGGTGTCTGTTATAGATACCTATGGTACAGATTCTTTTCATGCTATAGTGTACTTATGTTATAGGTACATATTTTATAAACACCTTCAAATGGTTATAGATACATACCTACAACTAGGTTCAAAGCTCGTAGGCTCATGTCTCAGCGCTCATGCGCAAGCATCCTTGGATTATTTATTTATACTACTTGAGATGTATGTGTATGCTTTAGTTACTTACCGGGTCTAATGCACTCCTACACTCCTACAAAACTCTCTTCTTTGGAAAAATTCACTTACCCTGCAGCTATTCACCAATAACGGCAATTGATTCTCTACAAGCGGTAGACTGAGGGAGGTCCCTCGTCCAGTTTCGTTACTCCAGGTTGGTTGTTTTCTTTGTTTTCCAAATATGTTTTCCTTGATTCCTTGATTGCCTCTTCCTTTGTTGACGATCTTCGCTCCATAGGTTGGTTGATTGGCTCCCGGATCGGCTTTGGTCTTATTGGCACATCGCGCTCGATCTCAAGAAAAGAAAAATTAAAAATGAAGAAAGAATGCTAGATTCATCATAAGTTGTCAACAACAATGCTATTATGTGAGCATGTGAGCCTTGAACATATGTATAAATAGATATTCTACAACCATTGAAGGTGCTTAAAACGTAAAAACTTATAACATAAGTATCTATAACATTGTTACACTATAATCATAAAAGGTTTCTGTAATATAGACACCTATAACATGATTTGCTCGTTTGGTATGACAAAGACACAAGAACAAGCATTGAGTTTGAGCTACTCACAACTGAAGTTCTTCGCATGACATTCTCATCTTTTACACTTGGCTTCTTCTGCTTTAGTATCTGCATTGGATATTGAGCATTATATCAGCGTTTTCTAAAATGGGGTACTTTTGAATGGATGCAAGGTAACTTTTGAATGGATGCAAGGTAACTTTTTCTTTTGTGAATTTTACAACAAAGCTTCGTCCAGTACTACACACACTCAGAAAGGACCAGAGATTTGTAAATGGGGGTGAATCTCTTACATCAACTTCTAACTGAAGTTTTGGATTCAACTTCATCAAAGACTCCAACAAAAACATGTCACCTCCGTATCTGGCTAAGAGCGACACACTTATGGGCACTCCTCGCACATTCCCCAAGGGGATAGTCACCTGTCACAGAAATTTCAAAAAGTACAATTTTGTAACTGGCCATAAAGATATATTTCAGTTAGAAGTTTCTAGAAAATAACACCTGTTAACAAGTTTCTTGGAAAAACTAAAATTTTCAGTGGTTTTCACCTATCAATCATAGGGATGATGATTATGTAAGACAATTATGGGAAGACCTTGCCATTGATTTCATTGCAATTTTGTTGACAAGTTCAAAACTAATCATTTTGGATAGTCACTTCAACACCTTACAAGAAGATACAATTAGGTGATCATAAAGAGGCCTCCCAACGACCAACGTGGAGGTTTACCATGAATTGTATATTTTTTCTTTTTGTCTTTCCATGATCAATCTTCCTATGATATCAAGATTTTCTTGAAACAATCCAATTTTAATAATGAAGTTCGTGTTTTAAACATTGGTTGCCTTGATGGCTAGCACTGCATACAGTGGACGCTTGTTTCCAAAAGGTAAGTATGGAGTCTCTAAAAAACATACCTACCCACAAACTAAAACTCCTCATAACTTTTAGCTCACCAATCCAAATGGAATGGTTCAAAGCTTTCCACTTATATATAATTGTAAAGAACCAATTTCAAATTTTATTTTTTCAAAAAAATTTATTGAAGAAGTTTTTTGGGGTGCCTAGGCTGCCCGCCGACCACTGAAAATCACATATCATGCAATAAATTTTTAACAATGTAGTTAATTGTTATGAAAATTGTTGGGCCTTAAAGCTACTCCTCGGACACATGTTGTGTAAAAACTTCAAAGAAAAATAATGAAAACTCCATCCATAGTGAGCTGCCCAAAATTGGTATGTTGCCAAGAAACGCAGTTTGACCCTTTAGGGGTTAAACGTACTTGACAGCAGCCTGCCATGGTTGCAATGCTTAAAATACTCAACGCTCGTGACTCAAAAATCTCTAGTTCTTTACTCCTGGCTGCTCTACTTGGCGGTAAGCTTGGTGTTGATGGTATCACTAGCAATGCATTTGTCTGTAGGCACATACTACCTCCACAACTGATTAAGTTTCACTTTAAACTAGATCGAAATTCCAAGATTCATATTGTTCAATGGAAAAATTATAAATAAATAGAATAGGTAATTGGTTCTATTGTTAAGGTCACTCAAATCAGAAGAGAAAATCTCAAAGAGTCTTTTCACTAGATAGAACAATTTTGAAGTAATTATAGAAAKAAAAAGTATTAGGCTTAYTAGAAGAYAGGYTGRTAAAACATATAAGAAACAAGATTRTTAATTATRAAGCATAGTAGAACTATAGCAAAYAAATRCTCATAGGAATTTAAAGAASGCACAAACTTCTAGCCTTCYATTTTCTCTTAATAAATTAAAATTTTGTTACAACTTACAGTAGGGTATACAGACCACTAGTTATTGCACTATATCAAACTCAAATTGCTTGACCATATTCTCGATTTCAAAAATCTTGAGGGTCAATAACGGTAATTTGTTTGTTTTATGGGGCATGGAGTTAATTTACCAAGAGAAGTTCGTTCATGACAGCCCGCGTCTCGTCCTTGACTTTGAGAGCCATCCTATGTAACCCATCCAAATGAGGAGCCATTGCAAATTTAACTCGCAGATCCACATCTGGAGATAACTCTGGAAGTACTTCATCAAACCACTTCCGGTGTTTCTCTTTGAACTCTCCTCTGCAACAAAGATATCCAACATCAATATTCTTACATTCTACGTATTATTAAATGTGTAATTTGAATGGTGTGCACAACACTGAAAGAAAACGTTGTAGCTATTGTCTTGTCTGTGACATTGATAGATACATACCGCAATATTACAAGCATGGCGTCTCGAAGACCATCGTAAGTTGTGTATCGGGATGTGTCTTGTTTAAGGAGTCGCTCTTCCTCCATCAAGAAGTTCCGTAGAGTTGGAACTTTGTTGGATATGTGAGTTCCAAGATTCACGTGGTGTACGAGACTGCCTGACAAGAGGATCAATTYCATATGATCATTCACACATGATTTGAATCTCAAACATAACTTTAATACATTGTCAACTTCATGCGATGACAAAAGCAAAAATTCAAAATTCTATCAAGGCTTTCAATGAAATTAGATTGTTTCAAAGACTTTTAACTACATAAGGAGAACCTTCTCGTTCATTCATGAGAAAGTCTCCCTATGATTATAGTGACCATCTAGAGGCCTCAATATCATCATACATAGGGAAGACTTTGTATCATTAGCTACGATCATAAGGAAACCTTCCTATGAATTATGCAAAAGATTCTTTTATAATTTTTTTTTATAATTTTACTGAAATTAAACCATATTTTTTGCTATGTACAGATGATTTAGACAATGAGATTAATGTAGGCAAGCATGCATTTATGAGTTATCAACCTAGGTCCAAGTGACTCAGTGACTGCCCTGGCCAGAAGATCCGCTGTCCGAATGGTCGAGATGGTGGACAATGCGAAACAATCATCTGCAACAAGCACTTGTGAGGGGAAACCCCATTCCAACTCTGGTTGTTGCAATAGCACCTTCACTACTTGGTGCAACACATGTGGATCTCTAGACAATATCCCTATATCATCCAGACATCCAATACTTAGTGTCAATTCTCTGGAGATTGAGTAGTCAGTGTTCAAAACATTCCTTGAAGCCTTCCACCATTTGCTTAAGTAAGGGTACGCAATACAAAGACATCAACAAATCTAAGGGACTTATCTAGTGATAATTCATGATTGAGGTGCTCACAACATTCTAGAATAGTACACAGATTTCCTCCCAAGCAGCGTAGCACAAAAAGAGGCTTGAACTCTAAATATTGAAGATCAAATTGATAAAGACTGGAAGAAAGAAAATGATTTAGGTATGTGAGCCATATCCGCCCTTGAATATCACGGGTTCAAAGTTGTGCACAAATAGAATCTAGGTTTCTGTTCTTCGCTCAATGTTCATTGATTCCAAGGGTGTTTGGGTAAGCATGTTATGCTTACCTACAACATCAAGACTTTGTGCCACTGGAATCACTCCTACGGTAGATATAACTCCATGCGACGGCCGGTACCCAAAAATGCCACAAAACGCTGCAGGAATTCTTATTCCTCCTATTGTATCAACCGCTGCCACTCATGCATCCACAAGGTCAAGGTGGTCTAATTAACAATGTATGATGTCAATTTAGATTATAAAAATTGCAACTATGAGCGTCAAAAATTGCAATGATGTACATACCAAGTGCAAAGTTGACGGCATTTGAGGCAACTGCAACACTCGAGCCACATGCCGCTCCTCCAGCGAAATGCTTTGGAGCTACAGGATTGTCAGTCGTCCCGTCCCGCCTGTTTCTACCAAACATGCTGCCCCACCATCGACGAAACCCACCTTTCAAACATTTCCTGTCATGCTTCTTTTGGCCAAGAAGGCTGCCCCAACATGGGCCATAACTTAAAGGTGCACATGCTCAGTGCCAATACTAATTACTAAATGTTTGAAGCAATAACTACTCTAATACAATGAAAAAAACAAAAGTTCCACCACACTCTTTATGAAATGACAAAGACAATCCTTGAACACAAGTTCAACGAGTTACGTTCACCTTGATGGTGATCCCTGCAACTAGTTTGAAAACCGTACAGAATATAGCTAACCTTGCTAGTAACCTAATTAAAATGAAAAGTTTGTTGTATCTTTCTATGTTCTACAAATAGTCAGTTAGCCTGAGACCACAAATACTATAGTTTGGATACCGGTAGAATAGAACTCRCATCCTTTTCACTGTAGCACCGGAAGAATTCAATACACTAAAATATTGACAAACTGCTTTTGAAGCAATCTATTTCATCGTCAAGCACGCAATTAGTGTAAACATGAGTCCACATGCAGACATGCGACTAAAGACTATATGAAAGGAAATAAATAATTCTAACGTGAAYAACAACAACATTTGCAAGCATAACATGAGCTCATGATTGTAGGCAAGAGAAACTTAAATTCTTTTTTCTTGATTCACTATTCATTGATTCCAATGCGCGTTCAAGCATAATGTTACAAACCAATTACCTTAAACCAAATTCGTCCATTGTCTGCTTTCCACTAGACATGGCTCCAGCTTTAAGGATGAGATCAATTGCAACCGCCGTTTGTATTGCTGCCGCATGTGTTTGCTCCCAATCATGGCTTCCAAATCCGGTGATTACCGACTCCACATCAAAACTGTCCATTCCGAAATTATGGTCAACACAAAACCATGCTTGTGAGGCCAAAATGAAGCACACATTGAGCAACATAAGGGATGCTAAAATCAATAGGGACTTGATCCCATCTCCTCTTCTGATTTTTTAATCCAACTATAACTCATCTATTCATGCACTTTGTTGAATTTTTTAGGAAGTGGTGTAAGCATAACTTGCTTCAATTCTATGGCCATTGATCTTTCTTCAACCTCCCACTTTGAACTTGCATAAGAAATCAAAAACAGAGATAAAAATTGATCTCAACAAATGTGGTTCTTGTAACCAAATTGATCTCTCCAAAATCTATAATGATCTTTCATAAATCACATTCATACATATGTATAAATGGTTAATAAGCATTCTCAGTCTTATGTAATTCAGATGGCTTATAAAAATGTATAATAGAAAGAATGTTGTGACTTGATTACTGTGAGAATTGGATGGGAAAGATTGTTCTTACACATCTTGGAAGCCAAATGTGCATTCGCCAAGTTGTGGATTTGTTGATGTCCCTGTGTCTTTTGGTTGGGTTTGGAAGCAATAACGTCGCAGACACGGAAGGCTCAACTTCCCTGTCTTCACCAACACATAGAGACCGGCAATGCCAACCACTGATAACCCTAACACRATGAGTGGAGTCCTCCGTTTGGAGATTTCACATGAAATTCTTTGCCAATTTTGCCAATCAAAAGCCGGCGGTTTACGACAACACCTAGTGGACATCCCTTGCGGTTCATGCATTTTGTGTCCAACTAGGGTTTTGTGTCCAGTTGTTGGTTTATTTCTCAAAGCCTACCATACCAGCCAATAGTGCTCCGCTACATCGACACATTAGCTTTTGGGAGTGTGCAATCCGGCATTTCGATCTACCAATTTAGGGTTTCATGTGTGATTGATCACTCCACATATTCCATTTGGTTTTGCTCCCTAAGAAATGATTGCAAGGAAGATGCTAACATACTCTTTTCCCAAGACAAAGCAAAACTTGGGCCCTTCATTTTCGGCAATCAGCAAATGCTATGCCAAATTGGTGACCTCAGTGGATCTCTAAATCGGGTCTTGCCTTCAAGTGCCAAACGATAAGACGTCACTCACAGGTTGACAAATGACAACAAACAACATTGTCTTGGTCACACAAGTGCGGAGGACGAATTGGATATGGATGAAGGGCAATAAGTTAAGTTATCCGCTCAGGCGACATGGAGGACAAACATTCGCAATTATCCGCTTAGCTGCGAATGTTTGTCCTCAACTCGTAAACCCTAATTATCTTGGTGCTTTAATTTTGGGAGCGTAATTTTATTCCGGATTGTGTTCTTATTGCTTGAGAGTGTCGATATGGGTTAGTTGGGGACAACCTCCATCAATCTTGGGTTGCTCATCCCGGCGTATAGGTAGTGAGGAATTTGAGCTTTTATTAGGGTTTTAGCACTTTTCTGTCAGTGAATTGGACCAGAAATATAGCGGTAGGGAAACAATTCATGCCAATGTGTACGACTTAAGCCGGTTTTGATCTTGGCTATTGCGTCGTGTTGTGATCGACAGTGGTCCAAGCATCGTCCTGAGTATGTAGAGGTTCAAGAATTGCACCTTTTACTAGTGGATTTGCGGTGCTTGGGTAGCGAGGTCGTGAATTGGATCTACGCATATGGTGACAGTTGGCGCGTGAATGGGAAATTTTGGAAACAACTGATAAGGCCACAATCAACATAACTTATCAACCTTAGYTTTTGAGTCATGGATGATTTGTATTTTGACGGTTGTTTTGCAAAGGATCCGTCAATCCTGCAGCAAGTAGGGCACATTTTGCTTTAGCTCTCACTACAAAAAACTCGTATTTTGGGGGATGTTTTCACTATTTTTTGAAGCATTTTTGTGGACATTAAATAAAACAACCTACGTTTTTATCTCAACAATGATGCTCAATAATACATCTAGGCGTAGTTTGATTCAAGYGTTTAGAGCCTTTAATCTTTAATTGTTCAAAGGAGTCTTTTAGTTGTCTTGCCTTTCCTCAAGGCAAGTGTTGCAGCACGTCAATCTTGGAGATTGTTTGGCAAGAACGGTACCAAGTTTGAAGGATTTGCAAAAGGAGGTCARCAGCGGTTTTGATATGGGAACATTATCCTTACTTCGGATTGCCATGCAGATGATTCAGAGRTGGGCACCATAATGTTTCAGCTGCTTGTTTAAGTCTAAAGTAGTAGCTGCGATGATTACAAGTAAGGACCCCGTCTTGATGTATTTGTACCTATTTTAGTTTAGTCCGTAATGTTTTTACTTACTTACCTTAGCAGGTAGTATATGCACAATAAATAAATGCTTCTAGTTTGTTTGTAATTTAGTACCTCAATTATGCTTTCTCTCTTTTGCAGATGGGAGTTCAAGGGAAACCATGAAGAATGGTTGACCACTACAAAACCTGACTTGGGACCAGCTAATGTTGTAGTTCACTGACGCACCACCGAGATTTCCTACACATGAACAACAGTGTCAAATTAGTTCCTTCCTGGAAGTGCAGTCCATTTTAGCTTTGATATTTTCCATAGACTTTGATTGAGAGATACAGAAACAAGCAAGCAGTTAGGCCACTATAAGATTCAGTTTATTTCCTACATCGCCTGCCATTTTTTTACTCTTCTTATAAGTTCAAATCACTAACCACGTCCTCAGAAATCTTTGCCTCTGCACGCCCCATCTGCATTGTCCTGTTTGTCGTAAAGGTCGTAGCTACCTTTAGTGCTATCATAATTACACCTGAATTGTTGCAGCCTCCGTACTGTTTAGTGATCTCGTTGAGCATGACTAGTTTTTCATGGAACAACACTCCTTTCCCGCATYTGTGCACATCTGTAGAAGGAAAATTCAAGATTGGACGAGGGAAGTAGGAGCATTAGAAATTCAAATGAGACGTATTTTACAACTCCTAGATAAGAGGTACTTGTTGCGGAAGATAGTGAGAAAGGGAGTGCGGAGAGAAAACAGTCCAAAAGGACTACGGTTTTTATTCCGCTAGCACTGTGCCAGAATCTTGGGTTGGAAGGACAGAATTCCAGAAGGACATCCTCGAGGATTTAGTGCAGATGTCAATGACGCCCTCCGAATTCTCCTCTGGCCAGATACGCAAGAAGCGCGTTGAGAGTTCTTTGTCGGCCGACCTGCCAAATCTAYCGAGTCCACATTCCGTACCTTGGCAGGAAGTGGTAGAGGCAATGATGCCGAAGTCTGATGACCCCGGCGACTAGCATGCCCGTACTTTTCAGCTTCGGAAGTGCAAGGCGCGTGACACTGCAGACAGTTCAAGAAACAGAAGCGCAGCAGCTGCAATCCTAAGCAAGAAAAGGAAAGCGAGAATATCGTCTTCCAGTAGGTCGCCTTCGCTAGAACGGAACAAGGCTAACAGAACTACTACCGTTGCAGTGTCTTCATGCCTTCCACCTGTCTGTGAGAAAGGACGATCTTGCTATGACAATCACGATACCCATATCCAACCTCAACAGAAAGCACCAGTGACGACCGCAACACTTACGTGGAGAGGCGAAGCATACGTACCTCTCCAAGGGAACTCTGTACCTGTCAGAGTGGCTGTAGCGAACCCCATCCCTATCAGGCTCCCCTCCGCCGCGCTGAAGCACCTTCCAAACCGAGCATCTCATAGCGAAGAAGGTGAGTGGATTTTGGGCTTGGCGATTCGCTCTTACATCCAACCGGGTCGTCGTGAACTTCTGTACATAGTCCTCCTCGATGATGGTAACGAGATACACATGCCAGTTGGTGAATTAGAGTAGATTATGGTGGTACCAGCTACTACAAATGTGGACCATAGCGAAAGTTACAGTCGACTAAAAGAGCAGCATTTACCTGGGCATCCATCTTCATTGGAAACGGGGGAGACAGCAGATTTCTCTTCCAACACTGTGGGAACTGGTAGATGCCACCATTACATCAGTGATATTAAAGATTTTTCATTGGGAACATCTGTTGAGGTTTTCTCTCACAACCTCGATGACGACGTCCACTCCGCCAACTTCTTCCTATCATACTTGACCATGGGAGGCTATGCTACTAAGGATGCCGACGACAACGAATGGACCGTACGTAGTCGCAGGCAAGACCAAGTAGGAATAACAAATCCTGACCTGTTCTCACAAGAGAATGTTCCCTTTCAATCGTTGGACTTCACTAAGGCAGATCAAGATTGCGACACAATAGACAAGGGTGACCAGCACTTGCCCGCCTTCACTGACCTATTTCAGCAGTTCATTCTCGACGACGCCCTCCTTAGTGAAACTCACAACGGATTACAGGATGCTTGTTCAACCGGTCATATTTTCCTTGACGCCTCCGCAGCAAATGCAGCTAACTCAACGACTTCACAGCAGTTGCAGATAAGGAAGGGGTCGTCGACAAGGCCACGAGGAAGTTCTCCTTCCCATGAGCGCAAGGGCCCTTGTCCTGCACTGTTCACTTCGCCAACGGCGAAGGTGACTTCAAGTGCAACTGGCGACATCTCATGCGAGGCGAAGAAGCCGAGAGTATGTGCCAGAAGGAGCGTCAAACCCTTCTCCAACTTGAAAGCCGCAGCACGCGTTCCGAGAGGAAACAATACAATCTCCGCGACGTTTGTACTTGAAATTGTAGAGGTCCACACCCCTCATGCACGACAGGAATGCCACAATGGAGCTGAAAAAGTGGATGAACACTTGGTTGCGCACCACTCTRAGGCTGTGCATGATGTGCAAGGCATRGGCGCCCGCATYGCCYGCGGCCCRACGGCTTCGTCTAGCAGGCAGCGCGCTCGACGAACAGGAGGACCCCAAGCCCTTCGTACAGGTCAAAGCAGAAGGGCAGTTGCAGCAGCTGAGGCRGCCGCTTTTGCCYACTTTTATAGGGAGGATGAGTGGACCACCGAGCACACCACTTTCAGCCATGACCCCGTCCGTTTCAGTGGCCCTCYAGYTGGCCCTGCTTTTCCGCATYGGCGCATGCCTAGCAAATTGTCGTTGTTTTCAAGATTCTGGAGTGAGAAGACCTTCGAGAGGATATGYCACGAGACAAATAGGTATGCYAGTGAGTTGAATCCCAAAACTGGCTTACCCATGGGCGGATCATATTRGTGGGGACTGTGTCCCATGGAATTGCGGGCTTTTCTGGGTATCTCGCTCATGATGGGGATTAAAAAACTACCGAACCACAGAGCTTATTGGAATCGGCGTTTTCCTTTTTTGTACTGCCACACTATAGCAAGCACGATGTCCAAATATAGATACGAGGACATCACTCGCTGTCTGCATGTGGCGGATGACAACGCATTTGACGACGAGGGTGGCTCAAATCGTGGGAGGCAGTTGGCCAAGCTRGAGTGGTTGATCACGGAAATCAAAGGCAAGTGCAAATCGAATTGGAATCTCCATCAAGAAGTGACGGTTGATGAATCTGTGATCGCTTACAAAGGCAAGTACTGCCCCATTCGCCAATACATGCCAAAAAACCCCACCAAGTGGGGAATTAAGGTATGGTGCTTGGCAGATGCTGTGAAGAAATACATGTACAATTTTGACCTCTACACAGGGTCAGTGGAGCGGGATTTGCAAAGAGGGATTGAGGCAGGAGGCGCCAAATCTGGTTATGAGGTTGTCATGCTTCTCATGACAGGCCTAYATGGAAGAGGACATGTCGTAGTGACCGACAACTTTTTCACTTCTGTGAAGCTTCTCACGGACTTGGCCACCTTCGGRACTTATGGGGTTGGCACTGTTGTCAGGAACCGAGTTGGCCTTCCGAAAGCCTTGTCTCAAAAACAGTTATTCAAGGACGAGCCGCAGGGAACCATTGCTTGGCACATGCATTCAAGTCGCAAAATATCTTGCGYGGTGTGGGTTGATAGGAGACCCGTTCTTCTATTGTCATCGTTCTTCACGTCGTTACCACGGTTAGGAGAGGACTGGCCGAYGGTGCCTCGTTGGGTTCGTGGGGAGGAGGTGAATATTGAGACAYCGCCGGCRCACAAGGGCTAYACGGATTTCATGAGAGGCGTCGAMGTTGCGGACCAAATGAGGGGGACATACACATCGCAGTTGAGAAGCCAGAAGTGGTGGCATAGAGTCTTTTTCTTTCTTCTTGATACCTGTGTTGTGAACTCTTACATTTTGTATAAATCAATTTGTGAGCGCTTGGTTGTGGAACCTGTGGAGCGACTGGATTACCAACTCCTACTAGCGGAGGCTCTGTGCAAGCCTCTCAAGGCATGAACGACACCGTTCTTATGGTGCAGCAGCCTCTTGGAGTGTGGAGGGCATTCACAGCAATGATACGAGTACATTGGACAACGAAGGTATGAAGATCGAAGGAGGAARGACTCGAAGACAGTTTGTTCGATGAGCACGACGGAAAGGACTAGTTTCAGCTGGGCTGCTCCAATTTCTGAGTTTTGTAGCTCAGTTACGTGACAGTGAGCATTAGACCCCACAGGAAATGCACTGTCATGTTCATGTAAATACCTTGGGTGCGGGCATCACAAAGACTATGCCATTTTGGTATATCAATATGTCAAATATGATTTCAGTTTTTGTTAGTAGTGAGGTCTGGGAAACGTTCTTGGTGTGCACGTCTCAGGAATTCTCTCGGAGGAAGGCCTTCGTGGCCGTACTTGACCGTTACCACCGACAACGCTYGGTCCTTCCTGTGGGAATGTCCAARCTACGATTAGTTGGCAGGCGAGTGAGGTCATGATGACGCAAGCTTACAGCACTTACCAATATAATAAAGCATATACAAATGCTTATGATCTTTTAGTCGTCTACATTATTGCAGACCTCCATGCCAACATGGCAAATGGGCATGCGTAAATTCTTGAGTGGGCACAGTGTTTGGGTTGCGGTTTGCTACAGCAAAATTCACCTCTTCCCTTCTCTCTTCAGAGGTCGCTGCCTTACAAGCTGAAGTACATCAATTTTGTTGGCTCACTCAGCTGCTCAATTACATGGGCTCGTACCTCTCATCGAGCTCTAGCTTCTGGGCATTTTTGCATAATTTTCAGAGCTTTTCAGCAGTTGCAGGGACGTGATTTAAAAAAAAAATTATATTCCCACGAAGCTCATCAGTTTTTCTATCTCCAAAAAAAGTTTCAAAAAATCACATAAAAAATTCAGCCCGTAGGTACCTGCCCGAAATCTCATTTGTCCCCGAAGGGGACAACGGTCCTTTAGGGGTTAATAGTAAGTGGGTGCACACATGTATCTGAATTTCAGGGTGCTCACCACTCAGGCAGCGCTCCAATTGTCAGAAACTGGCTGTAACTTAACCCCTAAATGCCCAAGGCTTGTTTTCTCCAATTTGAAAAAAAAAAAAACATTTTGATAAATTGTATCAATTTTTAGGAATTGTAATTGTAAAAATTTAAACAAGGTATGTTAAAGATTACGTTGGAAAAGAAAACACAACAATATCAGTTACCAGTGAGTTCATGTGTGGGAATGCATGTGTGGGAGTCCGGGACAAACGTGTGATCCACTCTTTACAAAAAAGTGACCCCGCACACCATGTGTCAAGTGACGATGCTCTACTCGAACGGTTAACAGCTTTCAGGGAACAGAGTCAACAGGTGTGGCGTGGCTTTGGTGATCTTTGTGGATAATGAAGTGGTTGTTTATGGTAAAGTAAAGGTGGGGAATAAGTTCATATGTCTTTTTTTGTTTTTTTATTTTGAAAAAAATGGACAATTCCCATTGATAAATGATAAGTTCAAATTTCTCCGCCGAGGATTTGTCCTCTGGTTCTGTGTACTGTTTTCATTTATCAATGGGAATTGTCCATTTGTTTCAAAAATTAATTAATTAATTAAAAGAAAAAGAAAAAAGATAAGTTCATATGTTTGTGTTGGAGTCCTTTCTCCAGGAGTCTGTGTATAGTTTATCATTCCTTGAAGATTGGGCGTGGGCGGAAGAAGAACAGTACTGCGCCTTGAATCTCTCCAATGCTCTACCGGAGTACGTCACTGCAGACACACTAATAAGTGTGCCTGATGCATGGCAAAGAATCCTTCTACTCTATAGAAATGCAAGTGTTCATCTTTGGACTGAATTTTGTGTGAAAAAGGGGAGGTCTTGCACAGGAGTTTGACCTCTGGGCAAGAATTTCCTTTTAAGCAAATGATTCCCATGGTACCCAAAAGGATGAAATTTCATAGTGACTAGTCTMGCATTTCAAGGTTAACCCTTATACAACCAAATTAACCTTCAAGAACCACGCACCAAGAAACAAAAGATTGTATTTAACCATGGAGTGGGCCTCCCCATGCTAGGAAGGTATTGTGTTTTGCTAGATGTGGCAGACTAAGGGAATTACAATCAATTAATTGAAGGATTGGGATTGTCTAAGGAGCYGTATAGATCAATTTGTTCATTGCAAGGGGGGTCTTTATAAAGAAGCAAGGGAACCAATCCATTCAAAAGGGCCCCTACCTTATTGGTAAACAATGTTATGAAAATGGCACTTGGATGATTTCAAGTAAACAAAATGTGATGAAGAATTACATTTTTTTCATCCAATTTATTTTAAGGTACTTTGAATGTGCTATTGTGTTTGCATGAGAGGTTGCTCAAAAGTCCCTTCTTAACCCAGAAAGGACKCYRCGGACGTTTAGTGAACGATGRATGACAAAGTATCTTTTCGTGTGGGACAAAAGTGCAACTATTCATCCTCRRAATTTTGTATGGAAAAGGGAGACCTTCTACAATACAATTTGACTTCTAATACCAATTGTTTCCACAATGAGTTTTTTTKTTTTTTTTAATACCAATTGTTCYCATGGTTTTAGAATTGATGATTTCYATAGGAGGCCCCCCGCGTCCTTCTAAGGTTAAGGTGTTATTCACTTCTCTAGTGAAAAGAGATACCCAAAAAATRAATCATAGAAGATGCTTTTTACTCTATTTTGGCAACTTGTATATCCTTTGCTCTAAATCTAAATTTTAATAAAAAAAAAAAAAGATCTTCTTTGAATTTGAGCTCGACTAATGAAATGAAGGTAACTAAGTCTAAATTATATTACAACTTGGAATTTTTTCAAAATTGTAAAATTAACCTATTTACAGCTATTTGAACTTTGGTTTAATATGYATGGTACATAGTATTTCTAATTATAAAACGATACGGAATTTTGGATAAAACCATAATGTTCCACATTACAATATACATGTGCAATGCAATTTTCAGAATTTTCATCTATGTACTGTATTTCATATGAATTTTCTTCTCTCTCACTTGGAAAAATCCCAATAATTTCAACTTTTCATAAAAAAATTTGAAATTTTTGTAGCTAATAGAAGTTATGTGATTTCATCACTGAAAAATATTAAAAAATCAATTCCCACTTACACTTATTGGAAAAAAAAAAAAAAAAAACACACAATGCAAGGGGTATTGAGGTTGTTCACATGCATAGACTCCATCCTTTAAGAGGCAACCTACAGTGCCTAGATTACTTGCCGCCTTCCACGCGTCCATGATTCACCGAGCATGAAATCAATTTAGCCTTTTCACTATAAAAATATTGGTTTGCTTCCTCAACAAAACAAGGTGACAAATCTACAGCAGACAAATCTACCGGTGCTCTCACCTCGCTGGCTTGGCTTGCTCCTCCAGAGAGGTTACTTCGAGTGGGGATTAGCTACAGTACAGTATAAGTCTATCCTTGCCATGAAATTTCTTTCAGTTGTGTCCCAAAGGATAAAATAATCAACCCTGATTTAATCAATTACTGACATCGTGGGGCGAAATTCGTGGTCCAATATTTCAGGCACCCTGCACKAATTTAACAGTGTGAATTTAACTTAGTAAACAAGTCGAACACATTAACAGCCAGGATGAACCAGTATTAYTTAATTTAGTAGCAGATTAATACAGAGCTAGAGGAGTAGTTATAAAAAAGAATCACTGTATTATTCAGGCYCAAGCATTTGCCTGTGCACCCGTAAGTTTTATTACAATTCATTGAATAGTTTTGTTCAAAGAACGAATCGAATGAATCATGATCTGAGCGACTACCCGAACTGAATGCGTCCGTTGTTACTCTTATTTAATTTACATACGAGCACCGCTTGCGGATTTCGCCTTGCGTGCCCGTGAGCGGCTTGAACTCGCTCAGCTGCTTGTACGCGGCCGCGAACACCGTGCGCCAGGCATTGGCGTCCGCGGCGTACTTGACGACATAAGGCCGGGTTCGCGGGTCCATGGAGAGCTTGGAGTCGATGCCCATGAGCCCTTCTTTGGCGAGCAAGTCGACGTAGTAGTGGTTGTCGAAGGCCATGGGCGATTGCTCGTCGTTTCGGAAGTACGTGAAGTGAACCTCCGTGGGGTTGGCGGGACATCGGTGAAGGAGGAGCTTGGCGAACGCAGGGGCCAGGTTAGGGTCCACTTTCGGGTAGAGCCGTTCGTTGAAGCTCACGCAGTGGGCTCTTCCGATGGTGTGGGCACCTGCACATCGAAAAACAACAATCAGTGGATCATGCATGTTTTTTATAAGCATTGAGTCTTCACCAATCTCGCTTATTTTGTTAAAGGAGGGTGAAAAAATTAGCGCAGTTGTAGTTGCACGAATGAACCTCCAGGTCTGAAGAGCTCGGTTTGAGTTAGTCCTAGACTTAATCTGAGYTCTAGTAACTTGAAATATACCAGAACTGATTTGGCAAAATGGTACAAGCCATTTATGATCTTCAGAGCATCTGCCTAGAGTCAAACAGATCCTGTCAGGGTCTCTCAAGAGGGGCGTACTTGAAAGCTAATTAAAACTGCCGTTGTGTTCTAAGAATATGCACAGTTGACTAGTGAAGTGTATCCAGTTCTCTGCGGTAACCTTCAAGAGCCGGGAGAAGGTTGTAGTAAATTAAAACAGTAGCGGAGAATTCAAGGAGAGCAACGGGTGCTGCGTGAGAGACCCAGCCCCCGAAATGTTTGCCCATGGTACATCCTKTACACGGAACATACACGGGGAGGGGGGGAAGGCGCGCTCCGAGCAGCACTCTACTCCTACGAGAGCTAGATGAGGACGCCAAGAGTACACCGTTTAACGTTCTTGACTCGAGAGAGCAAATTAGTTTTAATTGCCATTTAATCTTCTTGAACCCTCTGGCTTTACACTACTGTGACAGATTCTATCCCGGAATCTTGAACAAAACGGGCTCATGAATGTCTGCGGATCTACTTTCCCGTGAGCGATGAGCTCCAAACAAGAAATTATACTTTGATCATCAGAAAGTAGTCTCCTCTTACTTACCCATAAGAGCGACTGCTTGTTCGGTGCTGATACCGATCGATCTGTAAAATGCTAGGACCTTATCGACACTGTCCTGCGGCTTCGGAATCGTGTCTGCAGACGATTTCAAGCTGATGCGGCTGTCGCGACGACCCAACAAAACTGGCACGTAAGGACCTCCCAACTGCAGAGAAACCCAAGTACCAGAATGAGCAAGGAACTAGATTTAACACGGAAGAAGAAACATAGTGGATAACGAAGTAATGAGATTCTAGAACGAGTTGAAGCTAAGCAAAGCGTACCACTTGCACGGAAGCAGCTGCTCCAACGGCGAGAACATCCGCGCAAGACACGATTCCGGGGCAAACCTTCTCTACTGCGTCTTTAATATTGTTCACGTATTTCTCATTTCGCATGCCCTCTTGGGTGGTGGAGTCCTTCTCGGATGTCAAACCAGGCTTTGACAGGAGCAGGAACGACCCATCGGCTCCCTGCAGAAATCTCACATAACAAGATTAGTGCACTTTCAAACATGAGCTCACTAATAAGTGGGAAAAGCAATGCAAAAGAAAGTTGTATAAGTGGCGTATGGACTTACATTGAAAAAATCATGGAAACCGAACCGAATCAAAGAAGTTGCAATGTTGCCCTTCTTTTCGTACAACTGGTATACGGTCTTGCGAATGATCTGCTCGGCTGAAGGGCAAGTCTTCTGGTAGTAAGTCGCGCTCAACGGTCCAGCGGACACGCTCAGAACACTCGTGGCAAGAACCAACGCGAGTATCGAAACSGCAGCCCCCAAACGAGCCATTCTCAAATTTCTGAATCACCAGTAGAGACGTTCAGCACGTTAGCACGAGCTGAATCACCAGACACACCACTACAGAAACATAGCTACCATCGCACTCCAAGCACAAAAAATGTTCAGAATGCTCCTCACTTCGAGATTTGGTTGATGTGCATGCACCGAAGTGACAGTCCCGGCTCTTGAAAATCGCAAGCAATCGATCACAGAACTGGGGCCGCCGAGTGATCTAAGCGAATACACAAACACTGTCTAGCTTGAATCTTAGTGAAACCACAGACGCTAGCTAGATCACCTTGACAATTCCAAAKTCCAYAATCCTTCCTTCACTCGAYCTCATCACCCYGTGCGAGRGAACTAAACTTATTTAGAACTGATTCGAACAGTATCGACTCGTGGTCGGAACGCGACTAATAAAGAGCAGACGAAGACTCACCAATAATTCCACCACCCTATAGCGACTGCAACGGTGCAACCTCTTGCTCTCCCGTCGCCGTCCTGGAGTGGAGCTTGCGTTTTGGGACCTCACAGCATCTGCACGCCGATCAATCTGCCGGCTCCTAGTCTGGAGTGGGGACGCTCTAGTTCCCCGCATTTTATAATGGCCCAGTAGTGAGCAGTCGGATAAGCCATGGGCAGTGCCAGTAACATTATTTCACATCTGATCTGGCTCGGAAAAAGTGTGTGACTCACTAAATCCGTCCAAGAGCAATGCGTCCAGAATTCACACACACACGCATAGCACGGGCGTTGTCACGGCGGCTTGTAGAGTTGTGGTGACCCACAAAGTCAACTTCGACAGTACGTGATGACCTGTTCGGTATAGTAGCTAGATTCCTTTGTTCCGATATGAGCCAATGAGGGATTGAGGGGGCTTTAGATTTGCACAGGCGGGTAGACGCAACATACTGGAGATAGCAAGAAATCCTTCGCCATAATGGGATGGAAAAAAGGGGGAGAACCATTTAAATGAGATTTGTAATACTCCATGCCAACTTGACACTTCCTGTAATGTATGCAAGAAACAAGAATAAGCATGGCGTGGTGGTTCTTAAGTTAACATGGCTCCTGTACGGAAAACAGATGAGATTGCACGGTTTCAGGATCCATGCTAGCAGAGTGAATCTAGTCTTAAGATGCACCTAAAGTAGATTCATTTCATCAAGAAAATAGAAGTTGTCACTTCAAATTAATGAGGAGGTGACATTAATGCAAATTATGATTTTCTTAAACATTATTCAAGCATGGGAAGAGTGTACTAGACGTAGATGTTGGCCCTTCCAGACAGCATAAATTATGGATTATAAGATTTTGTTGATCTTCATTTCAAAACCTTGCACAACAATCATGAGACATCACTCAAGTAATCAAGCTGCACGAAAATTACTTTCCGACATTCTTCATCCATTTCATATCTGACGGAGTCTCCCTCGAAAACGTTCATCATCATCCCCACAGATCGATGGTGAGCTCGCTATATCATCTCCTGTTGCACACTACAGTACTCAACTTCAAACTTCAAAGGCTTTTTCCTTATCAATGGAATTTGTCCATGTGTTTCAAAAAACAAAAACCCAGAAAACTTCAAAGGTCAAAATTTTAATAATCTCACTGTACAGCCCCTGTTACAGACATGATGATGGTCAAAATTTGAAGCTTGACATCTCCAATCAATCTACTCTACAGTACTATCTGTGCATGAGAAAGTGGGTCCCGAAATAGAACCCAGCTGGCGTGTGGCGTCAACATGACAAGGGAGCGGCAATCTTGGATCGCACTCTCTCCCTCCCTCCTTTCGGACGCGATCAATGCATCGAAGTTCCTCGTCGTGTACGGAACGTCCACAGTGAAGCTACGGTATTCTGAAAAATAAGGGATCTGATTGCTATCAAGAAAGACATCTTCAATAAAAATTTTAAGTTAATTGGATTCATAATTCAAAAGTTATAGTAGATAATAACTCCGTCAATCAAAGTGTGACGCAAAATAGTACTAGTCTTTCATGCATTCACACTGGAGGAATAACTTACTAGATGTTGCACTTGAGCCTTCCACAATAGGCTTGTTAAGTAGACCTCCAATACATTTATGGGGAATTTCAATAAAATGGTGCCATGCCGCAATTTTGGCACTTCTACAATTTAACCCTAGAAGGACGGGGGGTCCATCTTGAAACTCATCATTTATGAAACCATGGGAACAATTGGTATAAAAAACCCAAAAGAACTCATTTGAAGTCAAAGTACGGTAGAAGATCTCCCCATTCCGAGGATGAATAGTTGCACTTCTCTCCCACACAAAAAGATAATCTGTCATTTATCATATACTAAACATCCGTGGCGTCTTTTCTGGGTTAAACTGTGTTGTCTGCAATGTATACATGTCCTACACAACACTTTCATAGGTTAGACCAAACGATCTGAAAATGGCATTATATGGAATACGTCATTTTAATGAAATTCCCTATATTGTATGAGTAACATGGTGCGTGAAATGTTTTTGGGAAGAGCCTCCATTCTTTTTGAAGGCTTTTTGCAGCAACCGGAACTTTCGGTGGAAGACTGGTTGGGAATCGAAAAATAATTCACCTGAGTTGCTGATGAAAGCTTGCACCAAGTTAAGGCTGTAAGTTGTTCCTTTGCCTCCCTTCTTGGGGGCTATCTAAGGAGACTTAGTATAAGGCAACACCCAAGGAGAAGGGGATTGCAGTAAACAAAGGACCTACGTGGAGGTTGTATCCCGACGAGGAGGACGTTTGTTTATTGCATTCCCTGACGATTGGTGACAATTGTCTGACATATATGACAGGTGGGAATGAAAATTTTGAACAATTAATTGAAACCGCAAGCATGAATAAACAATTTGGATGAAAAATGCATAATGTCCGCTTACACGGTTCTACCTACACAACAATCACGCATTACAACCTCATTGCAACATAGAACCTGCCCTGCACATGAACAAGATGATTCCTAACCGTGGTTTACGTATAGGGCAATGCCCGAGTAGGAGGGCATTGCGTGCAAAAAGGGCCGACAAGGAGGGCGGAGCCCGACAAGGAGGCACTCTTTTGCACACAATGCCCTCCTACTCGGGCATTGCCCTATACGTAAACCACTGCCAGGAAATACAAAATCTCGGATGACTGAAAAAATTTGGATGAAAAATCCATAATGCCCGATTACGCGATTTTGCCCGCGTAGTCGGGCATTATGAGCAGAAAACCCTAATTACTACATAGAATCCGTCCGGGCAATGAATGGCACATTTCCCGGCAGTGGTTTACGAAAAAGAAAACCATGAAACCATTGTGCCTGGGAAAGGACAAGAGCGTGAAGGGCTGTAGTCGACCAGAAGCGGTGGTAGCCCACAATTCAGAGGAAAAAATACTTCATTCGCAAGAGGTGAGAATTCCGTCCTTAAAACCTTAGTTGGCCTCGTTTTTTTCTCAGCAGTTTTGAAGAGTTTAAATTTGAAGATTTACGAGTTTGAGGTAATTATTTATTTAGAACTAAAACATGCAAATGAATGTCATTTTCTTGATCTGATGATATAAAAAAAATTCGTTTACATTTTGTACTTTATGCAGTATAATCAATCAAAACGGTCGTTTTAATTTCAAGCAGCGTTGGTCCTCGAAGGTTGGCCCTGTGAGGATTGAGAAGCCCAAATTTGGTTTTGTGTTTTTCTAAGCAGCCAGTGTTGAAGAGTATATATGGTGTTTTTTTAATTTGTTTGAATATTATATTTTWTTGATCTTAACACAGGCAATGTCCTGTACTTTATCTAATGATATTGAGTTCCTCCATASTTGACTGTATTTGAATTTCAACTGTCTGATCAATCGAAGTGGGCATTTAAAAAAAAGATGAATCCCTCGTTCTGGAAGGGTTAATTAAGATTCAAGAATATGGATTTATTGTTTCCGTAACAAAACTCTATAATAAACTCAGAAACTAATGAATATGACTTCAATTGAACTCAATTATGTGGACATTGATATCATTAACAAAGTTTTACACAAAAAAACTAGACGAAAATCATCCGTTTTTCTGTACTTATACAAGAACTGCTTGCCAACTCATTCGTAAAGACACTCGGCACTGCACCTTCCAGGGTTTAACAATTCCACAAGRGACACACTCCCGGTAAGTTAATCCCCTGGAATTTGCAAAACACTTCAATTCCTAATTTGGTCTTCATAACTTCTGTCTGTACCATTCGATCAATCAATCAATTTTTAATTCATCTATTTACATCTGAGAATCTGTCAAGCCGAATGCACCACTAAATATGAAGCAGGATGATTCAGTTGTAGTTAAGTTGAACCCACCTCCTCTAACTTCCAATTTTTGACACCAAATTTACTTGGGAGTGTGGAAGTGCAAGAATCTGAATCAGGTTGCGTTCAGTCTTCGGCGGACGTCCGTTGCACTCKCAGCTTCAACCATGAGCTRATGTCTTCCAGGATGATGGCCACATTYTCGTCGGGTTCTCCTTGGATGAGCGAGTGCAGCATCCCCTCGTAAATTCGAATGGTCTTGTCTTCCGMCTTGGCGCTGTCGTACAAGAAACGGCTCACGGCAGGCTCCGTTACAACATCTGCATCGCCATGGAGAACCAGGAAGGGAAGGTTGACGTCCTTGAGCTTCTCCTCCAAGCTCGCTGTCACACGCAGTAACTCAATCACGGTTCCCAGTCTGGGCTTTCCGGCATACCTGCAAAATTAAGGAATAAGAGAAAAAAAGCAGTCATTAACCCTTGAAGGACAGGCTGGTGACCGTGGACATCATCCCTTTTGGCATTGTGTGAATACTTGGTAAATTTGTTTGCAGAAAAGCACTCATCAGAAGTCAAACTACTGTACAAGACATCTCCTATCCACCAAAGATTCGAGGATGAATAATTCTTTGTTATGCACAGAAAATGTCCGCAGCATTGGTTTATGGGTTAACCCTGAAAAGGACGGAGACCTATCAACAAGGTAGTCAAAGAAAAATAATCCAATATTTGGACCAAGAGGTGCATTCTTCATTTCTACAGTAACCTTGAATGAAAGTCTAACCTTGAATGAAAGTCAAACAGTTGACCACTATTTGGCTTCATTGTCCTTATTGGGTTCACATAGAGAATTCTAAGACCATTCGAGACCTCATCGCATCTACAATATTGACCCCTAGAACAATCAGTAGCTCATTTATACATACACTCAATTGGCCATCAATTAGCAAGTTGGGGGTATGTATGACCAAGAAAACTGTCTATGACCAACTAATCTCTGAATGGAAATGGAATTGTCTATTGGCACTTCTAGTGGTTTACAACCTCCCACTTTGACATTGCATAAGATTTTCCTACATAGTGAGTGATATACAACTGGACTCAACAAGTTTGGCACTTATTCCCAAAGTGGACTCAACAAGTTTGGCTCTTATTCCCAAAGTGATCTCTCCACAGTTCCCTGATCTCCCAAGAATCACATTCCTACATACGTTCAAAATGCTTRAAGTGATGCGCATAGTATCCTCAACCTTCAAAATATTTAAGGCTACAGAGAGAAATAAAAAATATCAAGGCATTACAGAACGTTCAGGCAAAGGCAAGCCCAACTGCTCAATTGCTGCTATGTGTGGACCATAATCGATTCAACAAATCAAACATATTGCTCTTACGCTGGTGAGAAGCCCCTCTCAAACTAGCATCCCTAAAGCTTAGTGATTTCTGTTTTCTGTGAATGGAATAGGAAAAAATCTAACCCCCAACCCCAAGTTACRCAAYGCTGAGGCACCGACTGATCCAAGAACTGTAACACGTTAGGGGTCCTTTAACGAGTAATTCTGAATTAGGAGTTTCGAAACAATCACTGAAATTCTCCAAAAATTTGAAAGACACGCCAAAATTTAAAGATCAGAACATCTAATCAAGGTGAAATTTTGAATATAAAATCCTCCCCAAAAGGAAAAGCTCGATTACAATCCCCAAAGGAAAAAATCGAAGTTTTCTCTCAGCCAAGTCAAAACCTCGATCACAATGCGAACCTATTGTAATAAAAGTATTCAACATCAACAAAAGGTAGGAGAAGCTGAAAATGTTGAAAACCTGATCCCGTTTCCTATTGACTAACCCCTGGTACCTGTTACAGGATCTATTGCACTACACTCAGATGGCCTTCAATTAGCACGTTGAGAGTGAGTATAACTTGGCTAAATGTCTATGGCCACTGATCTATGAATGAAAATGGGGTTGCCTCCTATCTCTTCAATAGTAGTGTACAACTCCCACTTCGAACAATTGCATAAGAAAGCATCAAACAAGGTGTGATAAAAAATTTGATCTCAACAGAGTTTGACCCTTGTAACCACAGTGATCTCTCCAGTGAGCTCAATACTGATCTCCCACTCCTACATACTGTTTAAAATGCTTAAATTGACGCAAGGAATATTCCCTACAATAAACTTTTAAGTAGCGATTCCTAAACTACGCCAAGAAGTCCCCATAACAATTGAAAGACATACCAATATTCAAAGACAAGAGCACCTATTGAAGACGAATTTCGAGTGTAAAATCACCGCAAAAGGAAAAGCAGCAGTTTCCACCTGATACAATTCTGCCTACACCATAACCTCTACCACGACCTATGTTGATAACGAACATTTTAACATCAAGATATAAAACAAGGAAGAGACATCAACTTCCAAAAAAAATGCAAACATTTTGTACCTCCTTGGATTGTTCTTGGCGAGCACTCTCTTCGCCGGGTCTTTCACCGACTTGTCCACCAAATCCGTGGTCGGCACAATCGGCAAAGTGGGCGCCCATCTTGCCAGCAGCCTCAAAACATGCTCCACCGGCCACGGCGGCACCATCTTCTCCGAAATTTTACACATGGGCGCCATGAGAATGGCCCCGTCATACCCTACCGGATCCTCAAAATGCAGCAACAAACACAAGGCGCCTCCAAGCGACTCCCCATACAAAAAACAGGGGAGCCTCTTATACTCATCCTTACTCTTGACAATCTTAAACCAATAGGCTAAATCTTCGACGACATGAGTCGCATTAGGGACGTACCCCGACAAACCCTCCGAAATGCCATGGCCGTACAAGTCCATGGCGAAGGCGCCATAGCCCATCTCTGTGAACAAAATCGCGGTTCGCTGAAACACCCAGCTCGAGTCGTTGCCATAGCCGTGAACCATCAGGATGAGCGCCTTGGGATTCGAAGGGACCCAGGATTGAGTGAAAAGCTTCACTCCTCGTGGAGATTTGATAAACTCAGACTGGTGTGTGATGTGCTTGGATGCATAATACTCGGCCTCGGGCTCAAATACACTAGATCTTTGAGAAAAAATCACATTAGAATTTCATTTAAAAAAATTGTAGAGTAGATTTTGAGAAGCCATAAATTGCTTGGGGTTATGCATGTTACTACTTTTACCCTCATATTCTTTTGGTGACCAACTTTTTAGATTTGACATGTGAAAAGAGGATTGAAATACTTCAAATCACTTTCATAGTTTTAACACCCTCATGATCAAACACTATAATCTTTCAATCCGTAAGAGATATTGTTGTGTTTTCTTTTCTAATGTGAACTCTAATATGTCTAGTTTGATTTTATACGGTTACAATTCAGAAAGAATTGATACAACGTATCAAAATGTTGGCTTTTTGTTCAATTTATAGCAAATTCTAGAAGCTCAAGAAATKCCAGGGTCATTTTGGGGTTAAACATTTCAAGTCCTAGCTCAAGCAATTCAAGTCCTTCCTCAAAATGAACTTTTATTTTTCACAATTATAGTGTGACTTGGGTAAATTAGCATCACACACACTATTAGGGAAAATCTACTAACTGTTTTCTTATGTCTAAAAATTTCTAGATTCCCTCATTATGGCTAGGGGGACATTGATGTCTGATTTTTAACTTCTAAAGAATGGAGCAATAACCATGGGACTCATCCATTTTAATACCATGTGAATCATTGCTTTACAAAAATTAAATTCAAAAGCATTCATTACTACTTTAGTCAAACTACTTTAGAAAATCTCTCATTTTCACACAAAATTCCGAAGATAAATAGTTGCACTTCTGTCGTGGTGTCCTTTAAGAGTTAACTGTTCATCGTCAAGATGGACGTAGGACAAAAGTGCAACTATTCATCCTTGAAATTTTGTGTGAAAAGGTGAGATCTTCTACAATAATTTGACTTCCAATGAATGCTTTTAGATTTTTTAAGCTACACATAAATAGTGAAATTAGATTGCATTTACAATTAGGTTGCCTTACCCCACAAAAATTACTATACAAGCCATTGAAAGTCAACAAAAATTTCTACAAATTTGTACACATGGAGGTTCATGAGTCCCAACTACACCAACAACTAATTCAAAAGTAACTTAGTGCAATGTCTCTCGTATAGTAACAATAAATATTTATATAGTAACAATTTAAATATTTATCAAGAATTTAGTGAGGGGCAATCTAATTTCACTATTTTGTATATTGATTCCCACTATATCAAAATGGATGATTTCAATTGTGACAAGTCCATCCTTTAAGGGTTAACCCTTAACTGCCTAGGGGACTAAAAGTGTCTCTACAATCTAAAAGTTCAATTCAGAGTATTGTAGCTTTTGCATCTACTGTCCGAATTCAATAAAACTTGTTGGAACATATGCGCTTTTTTTTTCTAGTTTGTGTAGTAAGATTTTCAATTCAATACAAGATGTACAAATGTTTTGGAAGCCAAGTACAATTTACAAATTCAATTTGACTTTACCAAACTGCATTTGAAGACTGCAACTTCGGGGGCTTGTATCTCCTTTATTAAATATTTTTTTTCAATAATGTTTGTTGGGTTATATTACCCTTGAAGTCTAGTTATTGTATTGAAATTTTCATGTCAATCCGAATTGTTTTGAATGTTTGGAAGCAATTCGAAGTTCAAATCTTGRCATTTTTGGATTACAATAAACTTCGGAGGCTTATTTCTTCTGCATACAGTGTCCGTTTCCAATCATTTTTGCTAGAAAAGTTGCGCATACTAGTCTAGTTTGTGTGGCTAAAATTTCATATCAATCCAAGAAGGTATGAGTAACCGAGAATCAATATATTAGAAGAAGGTTCAGCCATAGAAGTGTTTTCTCCAACTATTTTTTGACATTTCAAATCCATATTGCAGACACAACACGTCAATTGAATGATATTTCCTTTCACTGAAGTATTTGCATGCTAGTTTTGAAGCACTTTATAGTCTAAACTTTTCTCATTTGACTAGGTTTAGAAATCAAATTTGACCTCCAAATGTGTTTATAGGAAAAATTTCAGCATCCCTTCTCAACACTAAAACATTATAATCTAGCAACCTAATAGTATGTGGCCAAATGACTCCAAATTTGTTTCACGTCATCTACACCACGTACACTACAAGATTGTACAGTTGAGATTTCTATACCTAAGTGACATTTAGACCTAAAACACTTCAAAAGCAATAATGTTTCAGTTAAACCAAAAATGCCCTGGGCCTGTAGGGGTTCAATGGCAAGCTAAATGAACTAAGGTAGAACCACCCATTACCAACCAGTGCCCCATTACCAACCATAGATTGATGTATTTCCAACCAAGGCCAGAATGAGTTTTTTTCATCTTTTCAAAGTTGGGACTAGAAGTTCATGATACATGTTCCAAAGTAGTGCAAAACAAAGTAGGAAGCAGTGAGTGGAAAAGTATTTTTTTGAATGATCGGAATTGGAAGATCTAGTGATCGGCTATGGGTCCGGAGCACTTTTTGTCTTTCAAAATTCATACTAAATTCAATTCATGCGAAAAAAATTCCAAAGTTTTTGCAATCCTCATCATTTTTATCAACACACCTCTAAAAATATTTACCTTGCATTCCATTGCTTTAGATTTGTCCAAATTCCTTATTTGGTTAGTTATAGGTGGTTCTCCCTTATCTTATATTACCTGCCCGTCACTCCATCATCTGAACATCTACTGTACAGTACTGTACAGCAATGTTCRTCGGTAAGTTATATCCCAAATTCACAACCGACCCCAGAAACGAAACAACTGAGCATTAACTTACAATTTGCTGTACAAAAATAGCCGGTCTTGTCGAAGCTCCGGAATTCTCTAGCACGATCTGCTGCAAGCCTGCAACCAGCAGACTGTCTTACCTTGGGGAGTGCGCTGCTCAGGTGCATGTTCTCTGGAGAAGATGAACCAGAGCATTACATTTCCGGGGATGAGTAGGTGTGACACTGTGACCTGATCGAGGAGTATGTTACTCATCATCCATCTTGCATTTCATTGCAGAAGAACGACGGACCTGAAAAGGGTATTGTCACTGACATTGCTGAAGTCTAGTACTGTCTGCCATGCCTGTAAACTTAGACTCAACTGCTAATACGATTAAAGATGTAAATACTGCTAAAAAATTGGTGCATTATGAATGAATGAAACTAATACAGTAAGAAGCTGTGTAATGAAATACCGGTATTTGAATTCGAAATTTCGAATGTGGTCGGAACGGTAACAATGCTTTGAAAATGTGGTCGTATCGGGGGAGCGCTACTGTAGCAGCTATTGTTGCAAATGCTTTCAAATCTCAGAAATTCTGACCTCAAATCAATCAGAACTTGCAAACCCTATGAACTCCTGTCAGCTGCTCCTTCGCGTTTGCTTTAGTCGACACCAGGCAACCCCAATTGCTCTTCATGCGAAATTCGTTCGCAGAGACGTAAGTGGTAGCGTGGAGCAGCAGAGTCGTCTCCAACATTGCATTCCAGGCCTCAATTGTGTGTCTGTGTGTGTACATCACTTTTTGATATTAGTTTTTTGGGCAGGCTCCCGATTTGAGTATGCACCTGAATCTCAACTTTTTCGAGATGAGGTGGGAAGGCGACCCAAACAGGGGAAGAAATTTCTTAAAGTAACTTATGCCTTCACCTTCACGTCAAGAACCGCCTGCCAGTACATTTCAAGCGATGGCGCAAATTAGGGATGTAGGTTGCGGCGCACTCCAAGAAGAAACCCTAACCCCTCTTGAAGCAACAAGGTGCAAATTATTGGCTCTGGACCACAGGGGAGGAGGCTTTGCATCGGCAGGAGCTACATGTGAGGAAGCTTGAGTGGTACCTTACTTGAAAAGTGTGCCAATGTAGCTGCTTGTTATTGTTACAGAAGCGCCTAACCACGGCAAGAAGAGAAACTCCACACCCACACTAGAATAGATAAATTGGCTTTCAAGCTACTGAGCATTCCAACGCAGGGCGAGATACGCCATAGCCGTGGCTACGACCTAATCAGTAGGACTCGGTAGCATTATATCGCTGTATAATTTTGAGGATCATAGCAAGAGCCTTTTCATGATGTTTTTGAGGTCCTCAATTTGTAATGGTGTCACTGATGTAAGTGGTGGCTTTTGTGACCTCAGATGCTGTAGTTGCGAACTCAGGATGGGACTCAACGAAAGCAAAAGAGAAATTGTCGCGTGATATCACTACCCACGCTCTGAACAAGCGAACGGAGAAACTGGCACAACTGATGTCCAAGTTTGAGGATAATTTGGAAGCGGCCCTTGCAGAACCTACAACCTCCCTCTTAGATGCCGCGGCTCCTGGCACATGGTCAGAAATAAGCAGACTTATGGAGAGAGAAGTGCAAGACGCCATATCCAGATTATCAGATGCGATAGTTGGCTTTGAGCCTTCAAAAGAAGAGGAGGTTATGATGCAAGAGTCTTTGTCCAAATATGGGCGGGGTGTTGTGGAGAAGAAGAGTAAGGAAGAAGCTTCCCAAGTTGTCAGTCGTATGAAGGAGAGGTTCACTAGTGTGTTTGGGCACGATGCAGATAGCATGCCCAGGATATGGGGAGAAGARCACGAYGTACGTGCGATTACTCGWGACGCACGCGCTTCCTCCTTGAAGCTTCTCTCGGTTTTGGCCGTAATTCGATTGGATGAAGGCACTCAAAAAGATGATTYCATCGAGGCYTCTCTCAAACCGTTGATAGGAGATGCCTCCGAGACTGGGCTTCAAAGGACAATCTCTAGAACCATGTCTTCTACCGGTAACAGCTCTGCGATTGTGAACGGAGGTCAGTCATCAGCACTACACGTACTTTCTGTGAGTACATGGCCAGGGGTGTCGGCAAACGATACTTTGATCACTCCCGTGCAATGCAAGTCAATCTGGAGGCAATTTCAAGCGGAAACCGAGTACACGATCAGTCAAGCGATGGCGGCTCAAGAAGCTGCAAAACGAGGCAAATCATGGTTACCTCCTCCATGGGCCATTGGTGCRATGATAGTTCTTGGTTTTAACGAATTCATGACGCTCCTCCGAAATCCTCTCTACCTTGTGCTGGTCTTTGTGCTCTACCTACTGGGRAAGGCAGTCTACGTGCAGCTTGACATTGCGAGAGAGTTTGAGCACGGTRTTGTTCCTGGCATGATCTCTGTTTCCTCAAAGCTTCTTCCCACAGTGATGAACCTCCTGAAGAAGCTGGCTGAGGAAGGCCAAGGAGTTGGGTCTGGAACCAACAACAACAGCAACAACCTCAGTCGTACGAATGGGACCGACAGGGGCAGAGAAATGAATGACATGGCTTCACGTCAGGAATTGGCTCCCAGGGACGGTGAGTTGCAGGCGAATGGTAACTTGAGACAGAGGCAGCCCGTTCTATCGTGATGCCAGGCAGTTATCATCTCTCTTGATTGGAGCTTATCAAAATGCGGCATTATTAGGTTGAGGAAGCTGGGCATCTGGTGTTTTCCTTGTGCACAATTGTGCAGATTCGGGGAGAGTTTACTGAATGACAAGCTCTGGGCATTGTTTAATATTGGGGGCTGAGATTCTGAGTAGCTAGACAATTTTCTTTAGTTTGAGTGTAGAGGAGTGACTCAGAGTCTTGTATTATGAAAAACGACACAACAGAAACTCTTCTACAATTTACATCCATTTGTGTCAAAAAAGAGAGCAATTTTTTTTAGCTACTTCCATCCACCAGGAAATGGATCACCTTTTTTACTCCAGTATGATTTTCTCGTTTGTGTGACTTGCATGTACTCTTGTCTCTGTGTGGGTACTAACATGAAAATCCTTTTGTGCATTCAACTGCGCCGTTGGTGTGTACAAGAAACGTAATCGTACGAAACTGAACTTGCTTGTGAGAGCATGAGAATGTGATGGTCCTCCTCTCGGTCTGATCCTTTCCAAGGAGTTGCTTTTAACTCTTGAGGGATGTTGAGGACCAAAAGTGTTTTGATGAATGCCTTCATTGTTTACTATAGAATCAAAGAATGCACCTATTGGTTTAGTAAGCATTTTGGTGAGTATCTTGGCCACAAGGAGCAAACTTCCTTTTAAGGATTAACCCCTAAAGTCTCAAGGCCTTTTCTCCATCAAATTCCACTGGAAATTGCTATTACTATTGCAAAATGCAAAAAATTTAAAAAAAATTTCTTTTGTATATCTAACCATAGGATCTTGCACTAGACTAGTGTAATAATGTCTACTAGAAGAAATTTCAGAAACTTTGACCCCTTTGATTGCAAGATATTTGCATTTGAAGTGAAGAATTTTTTTTTTTTTGCATCTTGTCTTATAAGATTTTAAGGCTTTAAATCCTTTAAGCTTAAAATTTTTGCACTAAATGAAAAAAATTATGTTGAAGAATTGTTTTGAAAGTCTAAAAAAAAGAAACTCAAAAAACACGCACTTGATTGTTATTCTTTAAGAAATTTTTAAGTAAAACAAATATGGGATTAATGGAAAATCTAAATTGTTCATAGGTCTAAGATGGAATTGAAATACAATAATCCCCAATGATGAGATTTCTCTAGTAAGTGAACTAAACCTTCTTGAATTCTTTTTTTTGAAAAAATGTGAAAATTGCTTAAAACAGCAAACCCTAGAAGAATATTCTTAGATTGCCCAAAAAACACTAAAAGTGTCTGTAATTTTCTCATCACTAGTTGAAATACAATGAATTGAATCTTTCCATATAAAACCAAAATTTTGGATTTTGAATTTATATTTTTTTTTATTGTTTTGTAGTACCTGATGAATCCTATTTTGGGCTTACGATAATATAACTTTTTCTATCCATGCATCGATTCAAATAAAAATCAAATGCCTAGATGTGTTTTCCTATCTTCAAAATATTTTTCGAAAAAAATCATGATAAAAACTGAGATTGTAGGAGCCTATCCAAAATCCATTTTGTTCCCTGAGGGACCAATGGAACATTAGAGGCTTACAAAACATAGACCTAGCATTGACATTTACGTCCATTTTCTAAATTTTTTTGTTTTGGGCTTATAATAGTACTTGTACAATACATCAGGTGATGAGCTAGACTGTTTTTTCACAATTGTGATTTTTCATGTGGATAGTGAAGATTCTTATAACTCAAAATCATTCAATTAGTACAAGACACACTAATTGTTTTGCATTTTTTGGTGACTGTTGGGGGAGGAGGGGAATATCTTCTTTGCCTTGAAGTCATCAAAATTTTGGAAAGAAAAATGTCCTTGTTTGTTTTGGTTGAGACTATTAAGTACTAACTATTGTGATTTTTCAAGATTTTTATTTACTTATTTATTAAGTTGTTCTTGAAGGGTCATTTTTTGAACTCAAAGAGTTTGTTATTCATGGCCAAACATACATGTACCCCTTGAACTACAAAATATTTGCAAAAATAAGCTCTAAAGATCAACATTGAGCAAATGTTATAAGGAAATAACACAACTATCTACAAAGATCTAAATGGATGAAAGCTGAGTGCCTAGGACATGAGAGCTTGGGACATGGTTGCGTTCCTCCGTTGCTTGAAATTTAAATGTCCGGTTAAAAGTCATTTGTTTACAGAAAGTATGCAAATGTACACTACGGGTTGACTTCCAGAAAGAATGCACATGTACACTACGGGTTGACTTCCAGAAAGAATGCACATGTACACTACGGGTTGACTTCCCCAAAATACTTGCTTGAGAATTGAGCACGAAGTCTAAATTTGAAATTTGGAGCGCAATAAATTTTTTTATATTATTATTATTATCAATGGATTATCATTTCATCTTGGTTAGCAGGGTCTTCTACTCCGGTTTAATAATTGTGGAATTTTATGCGGTGTGGTTGCTCGTACTGGTCATGAAACGCTGATGGAAGAATTCAAAGGAAGAAAATGTTGTAGGTGTTCACAAAATTGCGTTCTAATCAGTTAGGGCTCTGAGCGTGTATAAGGTAGTGGCATCCAATCGCCATTTTATTGCTGAGCTTGGGTCAAATTTTTATATGCTCTTGTTAACAATGCACGAGGATTCTGACGCACCAAAGAATGTGTCATATCAATACAGCATGTTTACGTTCACATCCTCTTAATCAATGTGTACCCAGCGCTTAAGATTTTAGGGTAGCGGTTTTGGATCCGTTGCAATTTTGGTTGTCCCTACCCTACTGTAATGCTAAGTTCATGTTTCTAAGTGGCAGTCACTCTCTCGTTAGAGGAAGGTTATGACCCATAATCTGTCTACTTCAATGTGAGTCCTTTGGTCAATCAAAAACTAAAGATATGGATGTTCAAGATTCCATGAAATGACTTAAATTTTTGTCTGATAACCTTCTCGAGCCTCCTGGCTCTCGAAGTTTATCTAGTCCATTGCCATGCATAATCCAGTATTTGGGATGCTTTTTGTGGCAGGTGTTTAAAAACCGGGGTAAGAGTGCAGGTGCGTCGATGGCCCATTCACACAGCCAGTTGATCGCGCTTCCAGTCATGACCCACAACCAAAGAGCTGAGCTTCAGGGTTCGCAAGAGTACTACAACGACCACAAGCGGTGCATGTTATGTGACATCGTCCAGTTTGAAACRGAAGCACAGCACATTCGCCTCATTGACGAGAATGAGCACTTCATCACTGTGGCTCCTTATGCAGCAACATTGCCTTATGAGATTTGGTTGGCACCCAAACGCCATTCCTCGAACTATGAGACGATCAGTGACGACGAGGTAACACACGCCACTTTTCTCAGAATAAATGTCAAGTGATCTATGCTTTTTAGGACTGTTTTTCCATTTGAAGCACGCATCACTTCGCAATACTCCTAAAAGCTGTGATGGGTGCTTCTAAGTTCCCCAGTACTACAGAGAGCTTTCTCTGGCGTTCAAGAATTTTATGATGCCTTCAAACTCTCGTGGACAATTGTGCGTCACTTTAATCTTTCTGCTCCATTCTTTTTTTTTCGACTTGAGCGTTGTTATGGGCGGGCTCAATACGTGAATTGCCAGAGTTAACGATATTGTGTCACTTCGACGCATTGATTGCTGCTGAGCATATGTTGAAGACCCTGACTAAGTGTGCTGTGGGTGGCCGTTTTGACTGCAGATCCAAGCTATGGCGAAGATGCTGAAGTTGACATTACGAAAGATAGACCAGGCATTTGGATGTCCACCGTTCAACTACRCGCTGCAGACAGCTCCCCTGGGGAAGGAGCACTTGAACTCTCCTCATTTTCATTGGTACCTTGACATTTTTCCACATGTGACTACTTGTGGGGATTTCCAACTTGGTAGCGGATGCTATTTCAATCCAGTTGCTCCTGAAAAAGCAGCTGAGTTTCTACGTAATGTTGAAGTCGAACCATTGTGACTACTTAGTGCAGGAGTTGAACTTGATTGTACTGTACAATACCATCCAATAAGTCTTGCAGCCCTACTGTGAAGTCCTTCAAACTTTTCTTTTTTTAACTCAATTTTAAGAATATGCTATCAAAACTATCCTATTAAATCTATTGCTTTATGGAATCTTAACCAAGATGTGAAATTGCCATGTCCAAAAATAGGAACTCCATTTTTGATGAATTATTTTATTTGTTTTTCACGGGTTTACATAATAATTAATTGAAAATAATCGTGATGATTTTTAAAAATTTGATTGCACCTTTAATTGAGAAACATCATTGTCTACATCTTTCATGTTACAAAAACTTACACTATGTAGGTAACATTTTCCTCTATGTGCCACATTTTGCAATTTTGCAATTTTCTTTCATACACATTTAAGGTATAGGTCGTGAATTAAAAAAAATTCAACAAACAATGTCAAATAGGGTATCATTAGAAAGCTATAGTATTGTAGAATCCCAATTCAAGATGAATTTTACATTTTGTCTTGCTCGCCAGCAACTATTTTGCAACAAAGTGGTACATCCAGTACCATCAAGTACTACCACCTTGAGCTGCTATTAAAGCTTGCATTTGGTTTGGCCTTGTAGAAATTAACCTTACAGTAGATAGTTTCTTGAGGTGTATCCTCCCATGCCAAAATTCACTAGTGTTCACATTCGATCTTTGCTATGGATCTACATCTTTTTTGCACTCCATCTTTGACTTGTTTTAATAAGTTTTCCATAGAATTGAGGTCAAAAGAATGTGGTGACCATTCAATGAAATTTACACTATGTCATAGTGCAAAGTTAACTGACACTACTTTAAAATTTCACAAAGTTTACTTATAGAACTCTTAGCAATATTACATACACAATTATAGACAAACATCAATTTTGCTCTCAAAACTTCTAGGCTATGTTTGTAAGCAACAATCACTACACTGAATAGGGGTATTGAGGGGACCCATTCTAATTAATTGACATTTCACACTATACAAATATCTACCTTTGTTGTACATCAACAGTGACTGAAGTGTTCGGGGGCTGTACATCATGTTTCAAACATCTACAGTTTTCCTCATTTAGTCCCCTTAATTGTTTGGTTCCCTTAATACCCCTATTCAGTGTAGAAGCATATCTGCAATAATGTTGGTCTTCTCACCAAAGCCGGTTGGAATCCACTACATGTGACCTCAGTGTGATGCGAGATTTTTCATGTGTAGCATTGTGCCTTTAACCTAAACTTAGTTTTTCCAAAATCAACCACATGATACAAGAAAGATATTTCTAAAAAGTGGAATGAGTCACAATAAGGTACATGGCTCACCTTGTCCAAGGCCAAAAATCTCAATCAAATATCTAAATTTACCTTCCACAATTATAATTTGTAATTAGAGAGTGTTTGCCTCAAAACTTAGATGGGGTTGCAAGACTTATTGAAGGCCACTATACTATACGAGAGTTAAAAATTTGATGCAATGATCATTTGAGATTCATTTGAAAGATTCATTTATGATAAATTTACCTTCCACAATTCTAATTTGTAATTAGAGTGTTTGCCTCAAAACTTAGATGGGGTTCCGCGTCGGAGTCGGGAAACAGCAAAGAAAGAGGGTTCCACGTTGCCAGACACACACGGCACGACCCCATTCAGGGGAGGGTTTGTCTGTACAGACATTTGGAGAGAAGAAGAGCTGGCGCTTTCGGGTTGGCTGGGACTCCGGGAAGTTCGGCCCTGGCCTTGACCCGGGTTGCCCTTATTAAGTTACGAGAAGAGTTTATCGGAAAAGCAGGAGTTTGAGAAAAACAAAAGATAGAAACTCCTTGGAGCACCAAAATTCCCTAGGGCACTAGGGTCTGGCGGAGTTTGAGAAAAATAAAGGATGAAACTCCTTGGAGCACCAAAACTGGGGTCTGATAAAGTTTGGTGTTGTATATGGATTTTTTGTACTATTTGTAGTTAAATTTTCTTTTGACACCATTGTTAAAATTGAGGACAACCTTTATGATTAACCCCTAAAGGACCGAGGCATATTTTGGGCAAAAATTGTCAAAAATTGTCACTTTTTAGGGCAGCAAGAAAAAAATGATGAAAAAAAGTTTTTTTCAAGATTTAACCATATACATTTGTACTAGACTTCTATGGAAATGTGTGGAAAAAATTTCAGAAACTTTGACCACGTGCATTGAAAGATTATAACATTTCAAGTTAGGTCAAAAAGTTTTTTTCCAACCTTGCCCAACAAGGCCTAGAAACTTTAACTCCTTCTAGAATGAGATTTTTACACTATACATGGTTATTTTTTTTGACATTTGCATCTTGTACCATGTAAGCTATATACCCACCAAATTTCACAATCATAGGAAGAGTTTTGCACATGCTGCCCGGAGCTGCCCGAGCTGCCCGCAAAATTCAGGGCAGCATAACTTTTGATCCAGGCACCCAATCGGAAAAAAAATTAGATTTTCGGAAAGAGTGTACATAAGGGAGAGGCACCCAATGGCGTCCTTGTACCCAATGCCATCCAAATCTACAAGACATAATCATTTCGGGCTATAAATGTAGGTAGACGGTACATGGCTTATTTCTTTGACCTAAAATAATAAGCACCTACAGTCTGGCTACATTTATGTTCTAGAATGAATGCCTCACCTAGAAAGGGACGGCATTGGGTATATGGACGCCATTGGGTGCCTCTCCCTTAGTTACACATTGTGTCTAGATTTTATGAACATCTTACCAAACATGACTTTGTAGGAACCTACCTGAGATTTCTTGTGTACGTTGAACGGACACTTGGTCCTTTAGGGTCTATTGTAGCATAGAAGTGTTCAAGTTTCATGGCCAAAATAGACAAGGTGAAAACACCCAAAACTGTCAAAATAAGAAATCCAAAATAGTTTTGCAATTTAGCATAATTAGTTGGAGGTACCTACAAAAATAATTTTTGTAGTATTAGCAACTGAATATCATGAATTAAAAAGAAAAAAAAATGGATAAGAGACATGTAATTAGTTTTGTTTGATAATGGAATTTCTTTTTTAATCATGTGTATGTTCAACTTACACTAAATATTTTGTATGGAATGTGGTTGAGCCACTCTTATTACCACCATTTAGTGATCTAGATTGGTCACTTCTAGACATGCATAAAAGCAAAGCATTCAGCGCAAAGCTTTGTATAAATTTTCAATATACAACAAAAGCCACCACTAGGAGCTGCATGGACCATCTCCATTCTCCAATGGTTTCTTCCTTTGCATGTCTTGGTGGACCATTTTGTTCAAGATTACAACATGGTAAGCCAGACATCTACCCTGTATGTTGTTAACAATCCTACAAAAAAGCTTTACAAGTCTCAGACATCCAAGGTAGGGGTTTCTATCCCGACTTTACATGCGTATTGAGATATCCTTCAATGTTGGTTAGGATGTGTCTTGGCATGTCAAGATTTTATCTAGATACATACAACCCAAATTTTTTTTATTCAAGCATTGATGAAGTATGTTATGTTTGTCTTCCTTGTCAGTCGAATTGGACGGCCAATTCATCAAGGTGGATGGTCTGTCCGTTGAGTTGGACCACTTGGACGGCCTCAAAAACTGTTAAGCCATTTTGTTCAAGGATCTTGATAAGCTTGTCTCCATTTTTCAGCCAACAAGCCGCAACATCATGGTACTAAACTTCTAGGTTTTCCAATGTTAAACTGTGTATAACAGTTTTGGCTAAATCAAGGCGTAGTAAGTTAGATATATCTCCTAGGTGKGAGGTCAAATATTCTTCCAACTACTTTAAATCCCATAGCGCCTAGTGTTTCAATCAATACTTAGCCACCCACCACTCCTTATTAATTTTGATTGCTTCAAATAGGGCTCTAAACTGCGCATCCTACATCCAGTCCATCTAGGATTTGCCTTCTTGTAGCCTCTCTTCTTTTATCCAGGCCTATTCAAAACAATCCCGAGCTTTTGGGCTTTAAAGAAATTCAACTTGAATCTGTTTCTTCCGAGCCATTGACTTAGTAAGGAAAAAAGAACTAAGATTGCAATAGGCGTGGTCTAAGATCTTCACATGACTACATGAAGGTGGATGGTAATCACTCCTCGTTGGTCGCACATAGTTATTAGATGGTTTTTAAGGCCTTCATAAGATTACGAGTTCCTAGACTGCAAGAACTCTTTGAACTCTACCACGAAAGCAATCTGACATGGTCAAAAAAATTCCAAGTCGGATAATAATATTTAGTTAATATTTTAATATTTTAAAAAAATAATTAATTTTAAAATATTATGTTTAAATTATTAATTATTCTGACCAACACTGGATTGTTCAAAGTATTGGGAACAAGCTTGAAACAATTTGCTATTGCCCTTAAAAAAACATCTATTTAATGGGATGAGCCATAAACTTTGTCAATTCTGGTGTTCCTTCAATCATGACCCTTCTTGTTGATTTTCCACATGAAAATTTACTGAGAAGCTTTCTTAAACTTCCAAACATTCCATTCCAAACATCTTCTAAGTCATAGTGGTTTAGTAATCTAGACCATGCCCCTTTCTTACGATGATGAATATATTTCTAAATTTCAACTAAATTTTAAATTAGATCTTTTAGTCCTATCAATGTGGCCACCTTGCTTGCATGGTGGGTTTTGCCTTTGTGGCACTCTATGAGGTGAATTTTTGAATTAAAAGAATTTGACCAAACCATGAAATACAATCAACACAATTGTATTGATTATTGTCCGAATCAAGATATCTTAACCAACAGAAATAACCAACTTATATACGTTCATTTTCATGTTGGTTCGGACACTGTTTTTTCTTGTAGTGCCAGAATTCTTTTCCCTGCACACCACCTACTCAAAGTCCTATCACTTTGGATAGCAAGTTTCCATGATCGGTATCCGTTTGGAAATGGAGAATTTCTACTTTTTCTTAGACAACTTTCCCCCTCCATCCAATGTTCTTAGATTAACATGATTTGTGGTTGTAAAAAATATCCTATTCAAAATCCTCCTAATATGGACCTGTTTCATCGACCTTTTGATGCCAATCTCGACACTTCTAATATTTAGCATAACTAATAAAAAACCTAAGTCCATCAAACAACCCATGGAGGTAATAGGGTCATTGTGAGTTTTTTCTTGCACCTTGACTCCTTTGCAGGGATCTTTGGTGTTGTTTTTTGTTTCTTAAAAATCTAAACTTGCAAGGCATGAATTCCTAGCTACCGTCTAACCGGAAACTCTTGAATGTTACCTAATCTTGTCCAGAGGTTGAATAAATTAGTAGCATTGGCCCTTCTTTGCCTTAGTGCTGTTTTTTCAATAGAGTTTTTGGTCCACCACGAGCAATTGACACCAATGAGAGGATAGTCTTTTGGATAACCTTCACCGCAACCAAAACAATCAATTCATGTGCCCCTCCCTTGTTGTCCCAATGAAAAACTATGTCACAACTTGCGATCGATGAAGATTGGGCGGTTTTTTCACATCAATCAAGGAATTCTTGGACTCTTTCAAATATTCTCACTTTGATTTTCTCGATCATTCTGGTTCTCCTCCCACAAATGCCAGCTTGATCAGTTTAGTATCTCCTAGAATCTCTTCTAAGTCATCTAGCAAAATTGCCAAATAAGGCCATATTCGTTATATTGAGACTTTTCTTAGTCTCATTTTTATCCTTGACTCGAAGATAAACCGCTTTATCTCTTTCTAAGTATTTTTTTATAAATAGGCAACAACACAAACTTTTGGAATTTTATTATAGGATCATTGTTTAAGCATTATTTATTTTTGATTTCAATTACTATTTTTTTTAATGAATTTTCCAATAACTAGAATTCTATCTCAAAATCTGCAAAAAGTCTCAATTTAATGAATATGGCCTTAAATCATCCTCTTGGTTTTTATGAATCATTGGCCACATTGAGAAGAATTTTGGCCCTTGTGATGGAAAGCCCAAGTATGGAGAGTTGAACGCCTTGCTAAACAAGTCGAACTCCATGCCAACCACCAATTTTCCAACAGATTTGTTGAGGCTCTCTCTGATTTCTACAACCAATATGGTTGATTGTGGTGTATTTTGATCCTTTGTGGTAAAATGAACCTGCCAAATTTGTGTGGTGTTTTTTATTTTGATTTGTTTGCGTCTTTCTTTATTCTTTTGTGCGGTGTTTTCTTTTGGTGTCTATCTTATTTTCTTTCTATTTGTGCCTCTCTATATTTTTTTGCGTGGTGTTTTTTTCCCAAAGCTAAAAAAATCAAAGAAGAGGCTCATAGCGGGTGATCATAGCAATTATAGTAGATTATTCACGTTTCTATTGTGTAATTGTTACAATGATCTTCAACAAATTATACAGATTGCAATGAGTTCAACTTGCTATGAGACTGATCTGCAATTCATATGCACATTGCAACCAGATTGAACTGCAATGAATGTGATTTGGTATTGATTTCTAATGAAACTCGTCAATATCCAATGAAACCAATCGATTTGCAGTTGCGACAAGATTTATGAACTGCATGAAAAACTACACCATTGAGGAGATGGTTGGTTAACCCTTAAACGACGCCACGGACGTTTATTGTCCTTTCGATGACAAAAAAACTCATCTGGTGAGCGGACACTCGCTAATTTTCATCCGTTCCTTTTCTGAAAGTGACCACACATGTGTCAATCATCATGGGAAGTCAAATTTAGTGTTTTTAATTGCTTCCATATTTTTAGGTAGCCCTAATTCTACGAAGACAGAAAAGATTTTCACATAAAAGTGTTTTGTGCCACGCTGTCCTTCTCGCAATTTTTGAATGGGTAGCATGAGGTATTGGTTTGTACAATTTATCCAAAGCTAAACATGTGCGTGAACATTGTTTTTCCCCTCAGTCAAGCACTACATATTGCACCCTGCCTTCGCCCGCGGTGATAGGTTAGTCCTTTAAGGGTTAAATAACGTCCTCTATGTTTTGTTTCATTTATTCTTTCTTCCATGGATTGGATGGGTCCCAATTAATCTAACTTCCGTCACATGTTTTCCATCTCAAGGCTCTCGGGAGAGTCCTTCAAAATAGGGATTTCTACAAAAAGGAGCTAGTACAAAACAATGAATACAAAACAATGACTTAGAGCCTTGCATAAATACCTTAATAATACAAACATTAGTAAGCAAATGCTACAAAACACTTAACCCCTCAACGCCCAAGGTCCAACCATGCTTGAAAGCATCCGCCCTTTGCAAGTGTTAAAAGTCTAAATTTCAATCAGTTATGAAGATCTCAACCATACAATATTGTAGTGTGCATGTTGTAGATGTTGTAGAACAAATTTGGGGTCATTTGACCGTATAGATTGAAAGATTATAATGTTTTAGTGTTGAAAAATGGTGCTGAAATCTTCTCGAAAACACATTTGGAGGTGAGATTTGATTTCTAAATTGACTCAAATGAAAAAACTTTAAGCTATAAAGTGATTCAAAACCAGAATATAAACACTTTGGTGAAAAAAATATCATAAAAATCACTCATTTTGTCTGCAAAATGGATTTGAAATGTCAAAAAACAGTGAAAAAAGTAGCAAAAAATCACATTTGTAGCTGAACCTCCTTCTACTAAAATGCCTTTCAATCACTCATAACGTCTTGGATGGATATGAAATTTTAATTACACAAACTAGATTAGTAAGAACAAATTTTCTAACAAAAGTTATTGAAAAAGGATCATATACGAAGAAGTTATGAGCCGCCAAAGTTCAGTGAAATGCAAACAATTCTAGATTTTGAACTTTGAATTGCTCCCAAACTTCGAATGACTTTCACAAACATTTGATGAAAAAGGTACAATCCCCCGAAGTTGAAGCCTTCACAATGCAGTGTGCTGAACCTAAATTGAACCTGAGAACTTCGAATGACTTTCACAAACTCATTACGTCTTGGATTGATCTGAAAATTTTACCAAGGAAATTAGACTAGTATACACAACTTTTCCATTAAGTTTTATTGAAATTGGACATTGGATGCAAATGTTAGAGCACTTCAAAGTGGACTGCAGACTGTGTGAGGCCACTTTAATTTGGGCCCCTTGGGCGTTGAGGGGTTAAACAAGAAGCAAGGTTTCAAAGTTTGAAGGGATCCCCACCTCTTTCAAAGAATGTACCAAAGCTTCTAAGAAATGAACAAAAATGCTCTCAGAACACCACATGGATAACAAATGGCCAACACTATATAAACAAAATGTCCAAGATTCCTCGTTAGAAATGGGATTGATTTAAAAAGAAAAAGGTGACGTTTTGAAACTTTTCTCGAGGCATACTCCTTAGATAACTTCTCATGCCCTAAATAAATTTCTCCAACCAACAAAAATTCCACTTCACTCCCATCCATTATTTGCTTCCATTTGTCGTTAGCATTCATGCCTTTGCACTATGTTGTTGTTGTTGTTAACAAAATTCATTCCCACCCCTTTGCATAGATGTTCATACTGCTAGTGTTGCAGTCCTTATCCATCTGCTCAAGCCCATTCTTTACATTTGACGCACTATAAGAAACCCATGTTTTAGATGAAGGATTTTAGGTGACATTCAAAATAATAACCTATATTTTTATGTCAGCAATACCATCCGCCATAAAATAAACTAAGATATTACGTCAAACGGTATTGTTGACGTAAAAACACGGGTTGTTACATTGGGTGTCACCTAAAATCCGTCATCTACAACACATGGTTCATATAGTGATGATTCTATCCACATGGGCCCTTAAAGTTTGCACCCACATTTCAGCGTGAAAAGCCACATAGAAATTCTATGCCATGCCACTTAGTAATATGAAACTCTAGGTAGGAACAATGTGCCAAAATCCAAGCACAAAAAAATGAATGTGTCTGATTGATTCATCTATCACGTCCAACATGTCCACCTAACAAACACATCTAGTGATTCCAACCTGCTCAATATGATAACTCTACCTTTAATCCCAATGCAAATTGATCCTCCACACTCTCAAGCACAATCAATGCCGACAAAAGGTTGTTGTATCCACAGCAAAAACAAATACCAAATGAAACAAGCGACACACAAGTGACATTTGCAAGAATTAGAGTAGTAAAGTAAAGGTGACATGCCAACTAAACAAGGTAAAAAAAATGTGGCTGAATTCAACAAAATTTCAAGAGCTTCAATGGCTAATTAAACATTTTTCTTGACATTTTTATAGAGCAAAAGAAGCATTTGACAAGACAAGCAAATTTGTAATCATCAAAGGAATTGCAAAATTAATACAAAGACGGCATTAATGCGGAGTTGTTGACATGCAAAGCTCGTGGAGGGAGATATTGGTGGAAAAGGTTAAAAGAATACTTTTATCTTATGTAAAATTTGCCACAAATCTTGTTAGAAAATAACATGATGATTTTTCATTCAAAATTGAGACTAGTTTTCAAATTTTGCAAACCACTAGTTGACTATTGCACATGTAGATGGTTAGGAGAACTTCTAATAATATTCTACCACCTTCATCAATCAATTAGTACATTGAGCACTTTCAACACAAATGAACACAATTCTTTGTTAACAATCAACTTGTGTTGGTTGTCCAAAGATGGTTTTTATATCACTACAGTCAAGATGACATATAATTTCTAAATTTCAAGACATGACAAGAAACAAAATCCTATATTCTTTGCACAATCTTCAACTAGATTGGGTCCAAAATACTAAAGATGAAGGGTGTAATGCACTCATGGGGTTCAGAGTCTTTTAGGTTAGAAAGTGAACCTACAAAATTAAGGAGGCCAACAATGAAGCCTACATCCATGAAAAATATCTTATACCCTATAATTAAATGGTATAATCAACTAGAGATGATCATGATCTCCCTACCATTGACATCAACAAGGCCTCTTATTTCAATTTTAAGACAATGCACTCTTTAGAATTTATAGTAAGAGAATACCTCAAGAGTTTTTCAAATAAATGAGCCACTTGCACATCTATGGAGTACTATTTTAATCAGATCAAGGTCGTTTAGAGATAAATTTATTTTGTGGAAAAATGGGCTAAAGTTTGTTAAGTTGTAAAACTGCAAAAAAATCCCCTAGAAAATTCTCCCTCCATTTGTAGGGGGAATTATTTTTTTTATCAAAGCATTATGTAGGTCCACCCATGTAATTGTGCATTACAAATTTTTTAATTCATAAAGTCTTATGCTAAATCGAAGAAATGTTTTTTAACTCTTTCATTTCCAAAATCATTTATCATTGACCCTTTGAAAGTCTTTCTCAATGTACTTGTAGAGAGATTGATCAATGGCTTTGGGTGCTTTCTAAGCGTTTATACGCATGGGGAGATTGGACCGGAGGTGGAGCTCCAGGCACCAAGCTGTGAGGTCCGTTCCAAGCTACTTCATGCTTCCGGATGTAAACCAGTTCTCCAAATAAAATATCCACTTTTCTATTTATATTTGGAATAATGTAGCTTGTGGCAACCAATGAATGAGGCGGGCGACAAGGACAACTCTTGGAATAGGAGAGACAAGGAGACAAGTGGAGAATATTTTTAGATAAATAGTAAGTCGGGCTGATGAGAAGGAGAGTCGGCCAATGATCGGAAAAAATCAACAGCTAGTTCAAAGTTAGCCGGAGGGTTTGGGAAAAAAAACGGTTGCAATTTGAATACATCGGCAAAAAACCGGTGGAAAAATCTACAAAATTTCTATTTTGAGTAAAAAATAGAGAAAATAACCGGACTCAATGCTTGAAAAAACTGTTCAATTTGAGAGTTGAAGGAAATTAGTCGATAAAACTCAAAAAGTTTCCCAAACACTAGTGGGGGCTTGCAAATCCTAAAATCAAAGATGGTAGAGAAAAAGAGGGACTCTTGAGCTCCATATCAGAAATCAGAATGACAATGCTAACCACTTGGACCCGGTTGTCAGATCGATTGATTTACTTGGAGTCAGTGGTTTCTGAATTGCAACAACTAACAAACATTCTCCAGGTGCTATAAATTTTAAGCTAGCTATGAAACCTTTCCTGCAATCGCTTCCCCGCAAATGTTAAGTTAGCAATGCTTAGAGTGCACACATTCTCGATCACGTGCACACAATTGCAGGAAAGGTTTGCAAGGCTAGCTTAGATTCATCAAAATTCCAAAACAACAACCACAATCATTCGGCATTTGGCCATAGACCTTGACATGGCATTTTCATTTTCTAGTTCAAAGACTCACTACGTCACGTGAGAACAACTTCAGCATTGCTATTTCACAGAAACAGGGACATCATGGAGTCTCTGTCGATGTACAGTACCCGGCAAGTCTGAACCGTGCAATCCCTGCTTGTGCTGAAATTCAGCAGTGAATTCACAACTTCAAATACACACTAGAGGCTCAAAAATTTACGAAATTGCAAACCGTAAATTGCGTTTGGAAGAAAAAGAAGTCTAGTTTTGTAATGCATTGATTTATTACACTGAAAAAGTAAAAAAATACAACAATAGTGCATTTTGTAGCACACTATCTACCACCTAGTACTACCACCCCTCGCATTAATTACAGCCTTCATTCAGTGAGGCATGCTAGCAATGAGAATGTCAAGAGTCTCCATTGATATGGCTTCCCATGCCCGCTCAATGCTCTTGACCAATTCATCTTTGTTGTTTGGTCGAGTTTCATTTTGTACAAAGTCTTTTAGAATCATCCTCTCATTCTCTATAGGATTCAAGTCCGGTGAATTAGCAGGCCATGTAATCTTGTTGATCTTATGCGCTTCTCCCCATTGTTTTGGTAAGATACTCCGATGCATTGGGGCACCATCTTCCATGAGATGAAGACTTCGAGGATTATCATGCATGAAATAAAATCCACTCAATCGACCTTCATACACAATGTCCACAAAATCAGCACTTGTTCGTCTATCGGATGGCATGATGACAACGGGGCACTTCTCATAACCTATAAAAGCACCCCAAATCATGACAGATGTCCGTCCAGATTTAAAGCTAGGTGCTAAACAATCCCATGAATAACGTTCATACGGTCGCCGCCAGACTTTAACTTGCCGGTAATTCTTGCCTACCTCAAATGAGGACTCATCTGTCCATATCACATTCAACCAATCGGATACTGTCCAACTCTCATATTTTCTAGCAAAGGCCAATCGATCAGCCTTGTGCTTGTCATTGAGAAATGGCTTCTTCGCTGCAACACGGTTACGAAATCCTATACGTTTAATATACTTCCTTAACGTGCGTGCACAAACTTTCTCACTCATCTTTTCTATGATGGATACAAGCGGAATGCGTCTATTTTGCGTAAGAATGCGACCCAATTCTCTCCTACCTCAATCAATCAATTTGCAACGTCGACAGGTAGCCTTACAAGTGACCATTGTTCCTTCATTGTGGAATTTATTCAAAACATACTCAACAGTAGTATGCGGTATGCCTAATTGTGCTCCAATGCTACGTTGTGACATGCCTGAACGACTCATTCCAACTATGATGCCTTTTTTCTCTGTACTCAAACGATGACCTCCCATTTCTCACAAATCTACAACACAGTCTCACACACCTCAAAATGAAAATGCTAACCAATTGAGATACCATAAGTACCCTGCCATAAGCCCACAACATGACACCAGAATATTAAAAACATGAGTATGTTAACAACAATGATCAAATCATTCAAAACAACCCTCATGTAAGCATGAACATCCAAATGAATATTGCTTTCAACTTCTCTCATACAAATTCGAACTTGGAGCTATGTACCTCATGTAAACAATGAAACGTTGAAATTGTAATTGAATCAAGCAGTGTCAATGCAGTGAACTCATTTGGAAGATAATTATGGTCGTATACACTCATCAAAATGGCATGTTTCAGAAATCTAAGTTTAGAACCGTGAAGCTCAAGTTAGTGTCCAGAGCAGCCACTTTCTTTGCAATTTTTATTTTTCACTGGCCTGTGATCATGGTTGTAAGTTAGCCAAATCCTCATGTTTCATGTTACAAGAGAAGAACTGCAAAGCTCAGTGAGACTGAGTAGATCTCCAACTAGGATATAAGATGTAGAAATTAAGCTATGCAAACGGGTATGTTTGCACTTGGTATTAGGTGTGATGTGCAATGTAAGTCCAATCAAGAAGTAGGTCAAGATTCATTTCTAAGACCCTTAGTAACAATGCTCTTTAACACCAAGTGCAAACATACCTTAAGTTTGTCACTTTGTGGTGAAAATTCAGCAGAGTCTGATCTTATTAAGTAACACCCAATTCATCCTGCTAATTAGTCAATTTTTGATATCGATTGGATGCATTCATATTGCATGTAACTCTCTCCAAGTTCATATATATACAATAGAACCTCTCTAAAGTAATAAGATTGGAACCAGTATGACACATTGCATTAGAGAGATTATTACATTAGGGAGGGGCAGGATGTTTGTAAGTGGTTCATATTGTTAAGTTGGGACCGGCAATCAATATTTTCTGACAACACTTTATTGCTTTAGAGGGTATTTGAGAAAGTATTGCATTTGGGGTGGATGCTCTACTGTAAAGTAAAACAACCCATTATGGTCATAATTTGGAATTTGCCCTCATGCCATTCCTGAAATTTTTCAATTTTTTTTCCAGTTAAAAACAAGTGTGAGAAATAGTGAGAGCAATTGAAGTTATATTTTCTAGACAAAGTATGAATTAGTTATGAATTTTTGAACTAATATGCCCAAAATAGTCAATAGGCTACTTGATAACCAACAAAAATTGTATCTAATATGCTCATCTTAATCAACTAAAGTGGTCACAATATTTTCTAATGTAGAAAGCCTTGAAAAATCACTTCTTACAATGATTTACACTCAAAAAGTAGGGTGCTCCTAATGAGATCACTAATCACTCCATGGATGTCAAGTTAGGCATTGATTATGGTCTAAAAAAACATCATGAGTCATTCGGTGTCCACTGTGGATCATTTGACCGCAATGGGATGTTTTACCTTAATATAGTGCAACTATGATTGATGAATTAAATCGATGAGTGAATGAGGGACATTTCAATCCTCATCTGTGATCCTGTACCAAGGAAAAAAACAACCCATTGAAGGATATAACCTCAGATATTTAATTTGTTGGCTCTATATGGAAATGGTGGACTGAGAGCTTGCATTAATAAATTAAAAGCTAAAACTACATGTGAGGAGTTTGAGTGGGATGTCAAACCTCTGTGAAAGAGTCCCACTACCAGTACTTGCAGCAGTGGAGCATAAATATGAGCATGATAATGCTGTAGAGCAAATCTCGTCCGTTTTCGTTGTGGGGATCCGGACTTGTGTCCCTCCTGGCTAAAAATTATCTAATGTTTCTTGAGTGTAGACAAGTCGGCCCTGTGTTTCGTCATTTGTGTCATTTATCACTGACTCCATATTTTGTGGCTATTTCAAGAAATGAAAAGCAACTCGGGGTAGTAGTAGTGATGGTGGATTGAAGAGATTTTGAATTTGATTTTGATTTGAGATAAAAAGACATAGATGGATTGAAGAGACTTGTTGATGTACAATATTGTAATGTACAATGGCTCTTCTAAGTTTTCATATACTTCAAAAATTGTCATAACTAATTGAGAAATTAGATTTTTTTTCAACAAACTTTTGGACATGTTGAGATACAAAGTACTGTACTTTCTTACAATGATTCCTCAAAAATGCTCAAGTAAAATCTAAGAAATTTTATAATTTAAATCAAATTTCTTGGTGGAAAATATCTTTTGTCACAAGTGTAAAAACATTTCAAGCTTGTGTTGTAAATGGAATGAGAATTCTTTCTAAAATATTTTAGTAAATGTTTTATTGAATTCTAAATTTTTTTATTCAAATGACTTATTATTGACTGAAATATCAAAAAGAATTCTCATTCCACTTACTAAAGATACTCGAAAATTTTATACTTGAGTTAAAATCTTTTTATCACCAATAATTTTGAGTTAAAATTTTTAAATGTCAAAAAAAAAAATTTAATTTTTTTTTATGTGCAATGTGTATTACTTATACCTCAATGTGCCTAAAATTTGTTGGAATTTCATTTTTTAATTTCTCAATTAGTTAGGGCAATTTTGTAAGTGTACAAAACATTTGAAAGACATTGTAACTAAGTTCATAGAAAATATCACATTAGTGCATATCAAATAAATTTGGGTTCACCCTAATCACCCACAATCTAGCAATTTCATCCAAGATTTTTTTTAATTTGAAATTTTTTGGCAGAAGCAGTTCATGCTTTGTTGCCATTTTTCAGTCAATTGGCCAAATTCTTAGTCCAATTTTAGCCAATTACTTCTTTGGTGCAATCTAGCATTATAATACCCAAAACAAACACCATGGCTATACACTAATTGACTAGTTGTTGTTTTACTCCGTCAATTAAAATACCTTTTAATTTTTTTGGATATTGTTTTATGGCCCATTTTATCTGCTCACCACCACTATTCACTACGCATATAAATAGAACCTCTCATAGTGCACCTTTTTAAGTGCATAATTGTCAATTTTTGGAGTTTTGTAGGTGGATCCTATTTAAAACACTTTTCCTGAAAAGTAGTGTAGTTAGAGCTAACATGAGTTATTTGGCCATTATTACAACTCTTTTAGTGCATAGTCTCAACACCATTCACTAAGAGAGGTTTTACCTAAGGATACTCAAAATTGGGATGTTGCCATAAACCCCTCAATCCCCACAGTCCTTTGGGGTTTAAAAACATCATTGCATTTGAAGTGATGGAGTCCAAAATTTCACTAAGGTATAGAAATCTCAACCATACAATCTTGAAGTGTACATGTTCTATATGACGTGAATCAAATTGGGAGTCATTTGGCCACATAGATTGCAAGATTAACCCCTAAAAGACCAACATGTGTTTTTTGGCTAGATAGCAATTTTAGGTAGGTAGGTGTGAATAGAGCCCTCCATATTTTTGGCCCAAATTTTAATAGAAATTGAGGACAAGGAATGTCTTTCATATGCACTAAATTTACATTTGGAAAATATGACATTTGGAAATATGAGTCAAAAGTTATGGCCTATTATGTTACTTTTTTTTGTAAAAGGGCAATCTAGGCAGATTAGAAAAAATCACTTTTTTTCAAAACAAAAATTTGAAATAGGTTTTCTAGAGTTATATATATGTGAAAAGATTTGAATAATTCCATTTTGATCAATGAGTCAAAAGTAACGAGGATTTTTTGTTTGCGGGCAGTTTATGTATTCTCTATTCTAAAATAAACTTTAAAGCCTTTAATCTGACTCAATTTTCAAAACATTTGGAAAAAAAATAAAAGTATAGGATGTATATTGTTTCTTACGACATTCCAACCATTGGGATAGGCATTTTTCAATTCGATAATTAAATTCTTCACAATTTAGTATTTTGAACCATTCTCTACTGCTGTCTATTTAATATTTGTTTCCTATATGTTGTACAATTCCAAATGATCTGAAATTTTTTGAGCATGTGGACAACTTGTCTAGAAAAAGGAATCCAAAGAAGCACCGCCACTTAGGACATTTTTTCATAGAAAAGTGAGATTGTGAAGTGCAGGATGCCTTGTTTTTTGCAAGGCCAAAAAAATGATTTAAGCAAATTTGAATGCATATATCTTGCAATCTTTGGGTGGAAATTTCTGAAACTTTTACCACATGTTTACAAGTCAACATACTACAAGATACTGGTTACATGTGTCAAAAAGAGTTTTTTTTCAAAAATTTGGTACTTGTACTAAAAATGGTATTTTTAAAGCATTTTTTGAGAAAACATAGTTATGAACCTTTAGGGGTTAAAATGTTTTAGTGTAGAGAAAGGATATTGAAATTTTCCTAGAAACACATTTGGAAGTGAAATTCAATTTCTGGTTGCATTTGTCCAAAAATGTTTTTTTTCTAAAATTTGGTACTTGCACTAGAAATGGCAGTTTTGGAGCGTTTTTGGTGAAAGCATAGTCAAAGACCTTTAGGGGCTAATATTGAATTATGTATGGTTGTATGTGCATATGCATAATTTGTACGAATACCTATGGCTATATATCTCATGTATATTTGGTATGTATTCCAAGTAACATTTGTGTTCCATATTCTATATCATATCTGTATCACAAAGCATCAATGACCACAATATTTCCTTGATTGAACAAAACAATCTTGGATTTCTTTACACTCCTTATATGCAAGGGGGTGCTAATGACAACATGCAAGGATATTTGCCTCTTTTCACTTCATTGTCATTGTCTCCTCATTGTAACTTCGTGATTGAACATCCTAAAAGAATGAACACAAATTTGATATTGTTCACTTCCACCACTAGGGCTTTTCTTAGGGCCTCTTAACACTATTGTTGTCCAAGTCTAGAGGCTGTGGGATTGAGTGGCCAAATTTTGGTGAGAGACCCAGGAATTGGGCAATAAATAGGCCCAAAACACTAAGAATTAGAGCCTTTGGTTGGCCATAGTGTGAAGCCTCCAAAGTCCAGGTCCAAACCTACTCCATTTTTTTGACCTCTATCATTTCTCTTGACATTAATCCATTCAGTTTCTGAAATTTTCCATAAATCGTCACCCATGTGACAATTTTTTCAAGTGATAGGTTAAAAAAACATGAGAAAGTCAAAAATGACCTTGGAAAACAATTAGAGTACATGCCCTCATCATTGAACAAGGAATATGAAGGGTATAAATGGAATAAAAAGGTTGAATTACACATTGAAGGTAAGTAGGTTCATTGAATGCTAAGACTCACCATTGTAGTAGTGGAGACTAGGTTTCAAACCCTAATGGCGACAAATAACAAATAACAAGTTTTTATTTATTATTTATCTATTATTTTCTTTAAAATTCGATGGACTCTTGATAAGAGTTTGGGTTGGTTAGAGATGGCGCTTCAAATTCTGATCGATAGTCTGTTATCTTGTAAGAATTTGGATGCCATGTAGGCAGCCAAATAGACGACAGATTTTGGATTGTGCCTCCTTGTATGAAGGTTTGAGAGGCTAAAATCTTGGGTTTCTAAAATCTGATTGGCTAAAACCGATGGACTCTCGACCTTGTGCCGTAGTGTGAAATGGCCCTCATACAATTGTGCTTTTACAGGTGCTTCATGTGTAGTGAGGGATGATTCATGTGGCTAGCTGTTTTGAGCCAACCCCTCAAAACCTGATAAAAGCGAAATTTCTTGGGGGTACCCTCTGTATGTTATTTGCCTAGGGATGACAAATATAAAATGTTATATTCATATGAAGTACCCACATTGGCACCCATATTTGCACCCATATGCCGTACATGTATTCACATCCATATTAGGAATCATATTGCTCAGGCTGATGTGGACCCCTGGAATTTTTCCCCATAGAAATAATTGGTGGTTGTGGTGGGGGAAGTACCTACTCTGGCTGCCTCCCTAGTTTCACTGCTCTGAGTAGTGCTTATAGAGCAGTTTATAGAGGAGCTTATAAAGAGTATATACCTTATGACCTGCAGACAAGGCTCCCAAAATGTTTTCAAAGTTTTAAAAATGCAGCTGCTGACTAGAAGATCCCTTTTTGAGTCTGTTAGATGCTGCTGTTGTTGGGTCCTTTGGTAGGTGTAGTTGTTTTTGAAAGTAATTGATATTTGCACCTTTTTTTTTGGAAAAAATTATCAAAAAAAATATTTATTTTTAGAACCCGTCCAAAGTGAATTTGACACGTCCAAAAACCGGTTCATTTTCTGAGAACCCGTCCATTGGAAATGTTTTTTTTTATGAACATGTCCCTGGACATGTTAGGGACCTTGTGAAAAATCACCACTGCTTGCTGGTTCCTCTTCGCGTTCTTGATGCCTTGATTCTGAGGTCAAAATGAAACAAAAGAAAAAAAAAGAGAAAAGAGAAATGTGAGGTGACTGTCAATTTTTTTCCGCCGGGGCTTGTTCCCTTGGTTCGATGTACTGTTTCTTTTCAATGGAAATTGTCCATTTGTTTCAAAAAAAAAAAAAAAAAAAAACAACGGTAAGTTCAACGCCACCCATTGTAACTTAGTTGCACCCACCAGGCATCTTCCGTTCAATTTAACTTATACCCTGATTACCCTCCGTCCGTCATTATAATAAAATTTAACTTCTTTTTCTTTTTTTTTTGCGATCAAAAGGACGAATCCCTTGCATTAAAAGGAGAAAGTTAAAAATTTAACTTTTATACTGCAAGGTATTTTAGTGAGCATCATTTAATACTGGCCGGCTGGCCCTTTCTGTCAAAATGAACCTTTTCTCCTTTATATATATACTATCTTTTTGAAAACTGGGCTGGGCACTGGGCCATGACGGATTGGCCAGGCCACCGGGGGACTGATAAAAAGACTGACAGAGTCCGTGGGTTTGGTTCTTTAATTTATTGGAGAAAAGTGAGYAACTTGGGGCCATGGGGGGGAGCTATTTACATCCAGAAACAGCAAGGAGAATTCGCAGGTGTGGATGAATATTTGTTCATTCATCCAAAAGTATACACACACACACCCCAGTTGCGAATAATACTAGGTGGGGACTCTTTCCGGCCAGTTGGGAATGCTGATCCAATCAAAATGACCTGATCCGGAAGGAATCCTGATTCCTGGCCTCAAATTTGTTTCCACCCTGCTGACTCAGCTCAGTCAGACCCGCCTTTGGTTTTCTTTTAAGTACAGAAGGGTTGGTTGTTTGTTTTTATGTTTTTTTAAAGGACTGCACCGTGGGTTTCGGGGAAGCTCTAATAATAAAATAAATAATTATTTGTGGGTGAGAATTGAAAGACGGCGAGATTCCATTTCTGTGGCTGTAAATCACTCAGTGGGATCCTCTGCTGGTATTGGTGCAGAGGCTCGCCAGTGGCTGTTAGACACTAGAGGAGGAGACACCCCGACCTTAACCCCAAAATGACCCTGAGGACAGAATGTGTCCTTGACCAATTGACCAATTTTTTAAGTTAAACAAATCCTTACCAAATTACTTTTTTGTAGTAGTTTATATTTTTGAAAAATTATTTTTGAAGTTTAGTTTTAGCTTCAAAAATCTGATTTTGAAAATGATTGATTATGATTTTTCTATTCCAGATTTTGTGCATGGGTGTCCATTGCAATCTTGACTTTTTGTAGTGTTGAGGGCTCTTGGGAATGAGCGTCAAATACACTAGATCTTTGAGAAAAAATCACATTAGAATTTCATTTAAAAAAATTGTAGAGTAGACAAGACAAAAATTGAGACCATAGGTACATGCTCCAAATCTACCTTGTCCCCAAAGGGACAAATGGTCCTTTAGGGGTTAAACAAACCACATGTGATAGACACCTAAAAATTGACTTGTTATCGTCTGGTAAGACAATTTTTCTTCAATAAATGAGATTTGGGTTACATTAGGTTGAGTTCGGAAGCCACAATCAATGTCTTGAATGATGGTGATGGAGTGATTAGTGATTGCAAGATGAACCTCCACCTGTAGAGTAGAACTTCATCACATGACTGAGGTGATTTTATAGGCCTTCATGTTGTAGCTGTGTTAAGAATTACTTGACTACTTTAGGTGAATTAGATGACCATCATGGAGACACTGTTTGTTGGTTTGGAGGTGGTTTAGAAACTCTTTGGGGCCACATTTGGATAGCACACTTTCCAATGTTCATAACAAATTCATACTTTGTCAAAAAAACAAAATTTTGATTGCTCTTCCCATGTCTCCCATTATCACAAGTGAAAGTTCTGATTTTGGCTTTTTGGTATCAAAATTGAATTTCCACGTCAAATTCTCAAAGGCCCACATCACCTCACACCAATTGCAAGATGACATGTGGCACTTTTTCACAAAGAAGACTTAATTATTTCCAATTCTAACCTTCACATTGGTTAGTGTTTGTGTGGTATTTTAAAATGAAAATCAACAAATGAATGCCAACAAAGCAAACCAATCATTATCCTTTGATTCATGAATTGAACCGGATTTTTTTAAGCATAATGTCCACTTTTTTTCTTTATTTTTCACTCAGAATACAAATTTTATAAATTCTTTCACCAATATTTAGCCAATATTTTTCAAATTCAAACCAAATGTTTTGCCCAATTCCACTGGCCAATTTTGTACGGGTGTACTGGCCCCCTCACTTGGCCCCTTGAATCTGATTTTAGGGTGTAAGTAAAATAAAAAGTCTCCTATTTGGCTCTTGATTAATTTACCTTATATACCACTACTAGCTAATTTGAGGCCTCTAATTCCAAATGTGAATTCAAAATTTTCAAATTCTATCGTGGATGGAAAATAAAAAATTTCAAGGTTTTTCCCAACTCCCCAACAAAGGGTTAGTTCACCCTAGCCAAAACTATGAACTAACCCCTAAAAGACCAAGGCCTTTTATTTTTCAAAAAATCACTTAAAATTGCCATTTCTATAGCAAAGAGTAAGAAAATTTGAAATTTATTTTTTTGCACATTTGGATCTTACCGTTGGATCTCAAACCTCGCTAGTGTGAGAATATGTGGTAAAATTTTCAAAAATTTTGACCACACAAATTAGAAGATATTTGCGTTTAAAGTGAAAAAAACAAGTTTTTCAGCACATTGCGGGACAAGATTATTTGACTTTGAACCTTTTTAACTTTAGTATTTTTCACTATAGAGTTTTGGGCTTTGAATCTTTATGGAGGAATATTGAGTTGAGAGTCTAGGAAAAAATAAAAAAAATAAAAAAATCATAAATTTTAGTCTTTAAAAAATTATTAAGTAGAAGTAGGTAGAAGATAGAACAAAAATCTAAATCATTAATATCTCTAAGATGGAATTAAAGTGCACTAATCCCAATGGTGAGATTTTTCCAGTAAGCAAAATAAACCATGCGGAATTTTTTTTTTTGGAAAATTGTAAAAATTGCATTCAGAAATGAATCCTACAAGTTGTTTTTTCAAAAAGATGCTTAGATTGCCCAAAAAACAAGATTGTTCATAACTTTCACATAACCAATCCACATGGAATGAATCAAATCTTTCTATGTAGGCAAAAATATAGTTTATGAGAAAAAAAATTACAAAAAATTACAATTAAAATTACATCTTTTTTTGGTTGCCCCCTCTCCCCCATTTTGAGCTTATTTGGGCATAATTTTTGTTCCTAGGCACTGATTGAAAAAAAAATTATAATCTTATGAAGCTAGTCAATTTCTCTATCTTCAAAAAATGTATCAAAAAATTAGGACCAAAATTGAGACCATAGGTACTTACCCGAAATTCCATTTGTCCGTTGAAAAGACAATGGTCTTTTAGGGGATAAGGTAGAGGGACCAATTACTAACCGGCACCCCAACACCAATTAAAAAGGGACGTATTTCCGACCAAGATTGGAATAAATTTCCATTTTTCCTTGGAATGCGTGTTTTTGATTTTTTCAAGGTTTGGACCAATAAGATCATTAGACATAATGAGCAAGAAAGTAGGAAGTAATAAAGTAAAAATATCAAATCAAAGAAGTAGATGTCAAAGAAGCATGGTGAAAAGACGACACAGGTTATTGCGTTTGAGTTTCTTATATGTCATCATGTACAAGGAATTCAACAACCCCCTCCCTAAATTTTTTTGGGAAAGAAAATAATAATGGGGGATTTCTTCCCTATCGGCATGAAACTCATGCGGTTTGGAATAGGGGCCCCCATTGGGAATGCTCTTACTTACTTTCCTTCTTACCTTCTACTTCCTGTATCTCGAAATAAATCTAGGATTCCAAAATATGCTTGTCTCAAATTAAATTTGATGATAGCTCTCCAGAACTTGATGGACAACAATTGAACTTAGTTCGAACCTTCAAAAACAAAAGAATCTGCAAAAAAATCTACAGTTGTCACACTCCAAAGACTATATAGCAGTTCGATCCTTGCAGAGGGAATCAAAACACAACCTTTAACTAATCAAAGGCAAAAAATTCAACCCAAAATTATACGCAAACTACTACTAACAAATCTTTCATTGAGAATTTTTTGGAGTTGAATTACAAGACATTGTCGAAATTGAATATATAGGACATCATGAACGTTTCTACACCAACATTGCTTGAAGAATGATCAATATTAATACCGCTGGAGCAATTCCCTAAAGGGCAAAAATTGTCATTTTCGCCGCTTATTTGCAACATGCGACGCTTCAATTTTGACTTCCATTCTTTTACATCTAAGGTAGAACCACCCATTATCTACAAGTGCCCCATAGCCAACCATAGATTGGCTTATTTCCAACCAAGGCTAGAATGTTTTTTTTTCATCTTTTCAAAGTTGGGACTAAAAGTTCGTGATACATGTTCTGAAGTAGTGCAAAAAAAGTAGGAAGCAGTGAGTGGAAAAGTAGTATTTTGAATGATCGAAATTGGAAGAGTCTAGAGATTGGCTATGGGTCAGAAGCACTTTTTGCCTTTCAAAATTCATAGTAATTTAAATTCATGCGATAAAATTACCAAATTTTTGCAATCCTCATCATTTTTATCAACACACCTCTAAAAATATTTACCTTTCATTCCATTGCTTTAGATTCGTCCAAATTCCTTATTTGGTTGGTTATAGATTCAGCTTATTTGGGTGGTTCTACCTTAGTGGGGTTTAATAGAAGCTTCAATATCTCCGCAATTCCTTAAAAATAAGAATAGCTTTAGCATTGATCTGGCCGTTTCTAGGAAACCCCGGATTTATTTTGAGACGAAGGGAGCAGGGCTGATTTTTCACAAAGTTTTTGCCCGTCCACGTCCAAAAACCTTGAATTGAAAGGCAAAAAAAATTGTAACCCGTCCCAAAACCGGTTGGGAATTGAAAATACCCGTCCCGTAAGGAGTACAAATAAACCTCTTAGAATGTTTGTAAAAAAAACAAAAGCAAACAAACAAAAACAGAGCCAGGCAAGCTTGAACCAGATAGGTTGCGAAGCCCGGCCCGGCCGAGGTTTCATATGCAAATATTCTAGCCGAAAATATCAATTGGAATGCAATGATGCTTGTTTGGAGAAACATGAAGGATAGGAGAATTCATCCACTTGTTTGAAGGGT